>JAPDRK010000011.1:600000-861678 GCA_030247875.1 Cladophialophora chaetospira
TCGGCCATGGAGTCTTTGCAGTCGGACGGTTCCTGGTTGCCTTCCTGAACTGCTATTTTAAGCCAAGACGGATCCTACTTGGACTATACGTCGCGATGGTTGTCTGCCTTGCCCTGGACATGCGTCTGAGTGGAAACGGAGGCGCTGCGATCCCTATACTTACACTTTTCTTCGAGGCTGGCATTTTCTCGATCATCTTCGCCATCTCAATGAGGGGCTTGGGAAAGCATACCAAGACAGGCGCAGCGTTCATGACGGCTGCCATATCGGGGGGAGCGGTGTTCCCTCCTATACAATGGGCAGTGGCGCAGGGCCATGGCTTGAAATACTCTTACTGCGTTCCTCTGGCCGCCGCTGTGTTGGGAACAGTCTTTGCGATTTACCTCAACCTGGTTCCCATGGCGAAGAATCAGGTTGATCCTGTTCGCAATAGGCATCTGAAACGACGCGCGGGCAGCGCAACGTCGCAGGAGAGCAATGGGGAAATAAAACAGGAAAAGTCGGGCCAGACTGGCATGTCGAGCTTGACCACACGAATGAACAAGAATAGACGCTCAGTATCGCCGGCAGTTCAACACCTCGAAAGGGAAACCACCAACCTGAGCACTAACGATGGGTCACTTTCGCCTGTCCTCACAATGGACTTTGCAGACGAAAAGAACAACTTCAGCAAGCCCAAGCCAGTTCAGCTGAAGGAGTCGAAAGGACAGGTAGGGAATCTGGCGTTGTGGCCGGTCGAGGAAGACACATCTGAAGCTACTGCGAGCAGCAGCAGTGGTAGTAATGGGCCGCACGATCGCGATCGAGGTCCAAATGGCCATGGCAAGAGCAAGGCTGATGAAGATCAGGAGATGACCATTACGCGCCATCGGCCTCAGTGGGA
Organism: Cladophialophora chaetospira; assembly: GCA_030247875.1. Taxonomy (NCBI): domain Eukaryota; kingdom Fungi; phylum Ascomycota; class Eurotiomycetes; order Chaetothyriales; family Herpotrichiellaceae; genus Cladophialophora; species Cladophialophora chaetospira. The sequence goes on from JAPDRK010000011.1 coordinate 600,884, forward strand.
GGACCGAGACTCGGACGACGGTCTCGATGATTACCATGCCTTTATGAGGAAGGTGTAAAAATCTTTGGAGACATGCTGGGCTACTATTGTGCTTATTTACATGATATCTGCTGCGTTCAAGCGAGTTACGACAGGACACTGCAGCTTTCAGGTACAACAGGGACTTTTTTTCCGTGGGAACGACTGGTCAATTTGTTTTGTCACGTTGCATACACTGCAATGGCTGAGCTCTCACTCGAGCCGGGTCTTCTCAGTCGCGTTTCGGTATCTCCGCAGTCTACCTCTCTCTCTCAAGGTCGGCGATACTTACCGACAAGCAGAGGCGCCGAGAAGTGTAAGTCGAGGTTCCGAGGCCTGGAAAGTACAATTCTGTTGGGCGCGCGTAAGATACAGAACCGGGAGAACACGATCACGCCAGAGTCACCTTGCCGAGCGACATGGTAGTAACGAGTCGACTCCATCGTCGTGCGTATTCTAGATGAACCGTATGTGGCCGATGGCGAGAAAAGCCGAACGGCTCAAAGAGCCGAAGTGGATCAAGTTGCATTCGAGCAGGTACGTGGGTACCTAGGTCCAGAGGCAGGTACCCGTGCTGAGAATTGTTCTTTCTTCTACACATTAGACATTTGCACAGCAATGACTGGTTGCGCATTGCACATGTTCGCTGTGATGGCATTCCATCGCCAGCAGGTGCAAATGGCCGAGACTCAATACCTTTTCTCTAGTCAATTTGATCCAAGCGCAAAACAATAGAAATGCAACGGAGTCTGCGTCCGAGTCCCATCCGGCAGCAAAAGCGGCAACTCTGAAAATTTCACCTCCGTACCAAAGCATCCGCATGCTCAATGCTCAGAAATGCCGTTGAAACACAAGTACACAAAATGCGCGCTGAAAGCGGCTCGGAGGAAGTGGGACCGTCAGTACCTTGGATAGTCGCTATCGGCGGCATTGAAGGATGGATTTTTCTTTCATGCAGAAGTAATGATGATAGAGCGCGCTAGGTTGCAGCAGTTCCTGCATGGACGTTTGGCAGATGGCCATTCATTCGTCGTCAGAGGCGGTTGGGCTCATGCATGTGTGCCGCCTTGACAGTTTGCCGTGATGGATTTTCTCGCCTTCTCGGAGTCGCATTTTCTGCAAGGCGGAGGGTGCTCCGTAGCTTGACAACTGCTGAGTTGGGCTAGCCGGGGAATCCTCGCTCGGCTAATAGCACAACGTTCAAGCTGGGCATTCCCCGGTGCAATACTGGGCACGGCGCGTGGTAGCATGGCAGTATGTCGTAGGAGGAGATGGCAACAGCCAACGTGGCTATCGCGAATCCAGCAGAATGGCACACTACATATAAGTAGGTCACTGTGTGGTCAAGATCGAAATTAATCTGTGTGGTCAAGGAGCGCACGTTTCAGATGATGGAAACCCGGGCGGTGATCGGCCAGCACACAAAGGGGATGGACGCAGGACAGGCGATCAAAAACGCCAGGCACAGGCACAAAGAGCAGAGCTGATCACGGCTAAGACGGTTGAAGCCTAGGCTTCGGCTGTTCCTGAAATGCCACGTTGCGGGCCCGGCGGGCCACGAATCGCGGCATGAGCGCAAAGAGAAGAAAAACAGGGGAGGCCTGCCAGCGGAGTTGATCCGAGGATTCGTGTTTCGACGGGTGCCACAACCTTACCCATAGGCCGCCACCGACGACTGAAAATCGCATGATCCACCGGCACGACCAGCCAAAAGCGAAGCTGTCAAGCCATCCGCGCGGCACATGAAGGGCCAACCCTGTGGCTTTCTGGTCTGTGCACTGGGGCGATGGGGCTAGGGAGCAGTCCTGTGTTTCTGCCGAATTTCCCACAACAGCCTCCTATCCCCCTTTGGGATGTTGACGGTCCTCACTTGGAAGCGTTGCACTTTACAGCACAGCAGTCATGCTCAGGCTGAGAGCAAACTGACAAGATGCAAGGAGACGGAGTAGCCTTGCAATAGACCGGGGAAGGGGTGGCCAATAGGGAATGCAACCCGAGCTCACCCCTTCCTCTCCTGGGGGTACCTTCACGTCCGCTTGATGCACCGTGACGGCTGCCATTCATCTTGACTTGCTTCTCACCTTCAACTGAGAGAGTGCTCGAGAAAAACTCTTCTCTTCCGTTCTTTTCCTTTGCCCCAACCACGGCTCACTCGCTTTCTTTATCTAGTTCGTTCTTTGTCCTCTCGCCGGAAGTGAATATCACTCTCTTCATCCACTCCGCGTCCCAGCATTCCTTTGATCTTCACTCGTGGGCTAGTACCGCGCCATACAGTCCTTTTCTTCTGACACAGGCTTGTCATCGTTGACTGGAAACCAACGCAGCGCTCAACACTCCTTCAGAAACCAGAAAAGGGTTCGCTTCGACCCATTACCAGCGCTCTACAGACACTCCTTCCCTGCTGTCGAGCCAGATCTCCAGTCCTTACCAAAAATTCAAAACCAACTCACCGGAATTTCAAATCCACCTCACCCTCAAACCAGTCGCAATGGCCGTTCTCAAGAACATCGTCATCGCCGCCGCCGTGCTCACCCCTTTGGTCGCCGCTGTCCCCATGCCGGGAGACGTCAAGCGCGCCCTCTACACCAACACCGTCACTGAGATCGCCTGGGTCACTGTCGAGGAGACCACCACCGTCTGGGTCGACTCTGCTGCTCCCACTCCGCCTCCTGCCGCGTCTGCTGCACCTGCCAGTGTCACCAGCTCTGTTCCGGCCGCACCCTCCGTCGACGTAACCTGGTCGTCTACTACGTTTGCAACTTTGGCTGCGGCTCCCCAGGCGCCACCGTCCTCAGTCCCTACCGTCGCTCCCGCTGCTGCTTATTCTGCTCCTGCCGAGCCAGCTCCCGCTCCATCCTCGACAGTTGTCCCGATCCCGGCTCCTGCTGCTTCTTCGTCTGCCCCAGCTTCACTCATCGCTCCCATGGTGAACTCTCAGCCACGTTCCTCTGTCGCTAACGGCATGTGTACTGGATCAGGGGACGCTTGCCAAGGCGACGTGACACATTGGGATGGCGGTATGTGAACCCCTGCTCTGGCTTGATTTGAAACTTGACTGACATTGATATCCAGGTCTCGGCGCATGCGGTTGGAATGTCAACAGCGATAGCGATATGCAGATTGCGCTGCCCTTTGAGTTCATGGGCACGCAGTCCAACGGCAACCCATACTGCGGTCGCTCAGTCACCTTGTTCAACCCGACTTCAGGTGCCACGGTCCAGGCTACCGTAGGCGACAAGTGCATGGGATGCACTGGCCGATCCATCGATTGCACAAACGCCCTGTTCAATGCCATCGTCCCTGGTGGTGACGGCCGTGTCAGTGGCATCGAATGGTGGTTGAATTAGATTTCAGCCATCTACAGCACTCCTTTTGACCAGACTTCCCCAGTACCCCATTTTCCATGTTTGCCGAGCAAACAATATCTTGTACAGAGACTTTCGAAAAGTCCAAATCCTCGTCATGGCGCTTCTGAGAAGCCAATTGTCAGAGATACCAATTTTGGAGGTACAGACCAGTGCGTCGAGAGGTTATTCCCCACCACAACATTTCGCGTACTGGGAAAATGGCCCTCCAGACAATGATGAAGAACAACGACACATTATGAAAGAAGCGAAAAAATTGCATCTGCATGGCCTAGTAGCCAGCGCGAACGGCCACGGCGCGAACAGGCAAGGAAAATGGCGAAACCTTCTCTTTTTCTACTTACCAGCCATGTCGATAACCTCGACGTGGTCGGGGTTTAGGTGGTCATGGGATTTCAGGCGCTTTTCCTGGAGTTTAGATCTCTAGAGACTGGTACATACAGAACACAACCAGCTTGTGGTGGCCGCAAGGAGCCTACCTGAGCCGAAACAATTGCATGCAATGCTTCGCAATATCGATCCTGCCTCGTGTGCCCCTGTGCGTGTGTTTTTGTGCTGTGTCCAGACTACGTAAGACAGAGACTCACGAACATTGTAGAAGAACGACGTCGATTCCAAGCTTTCCACCTGAGACATACTTCGCCGCACGATGGTGGGATTGGATGAGGAGATGTTCAGCTGCGGGAGATCTCTGTTGCGCTCGCAGAAGAGGCCGAGATACATGCGGAGTACGTCATTGGATGTTGAATCTCCGCAACATTTTCTTCAATCCCATCGTGTGACTCGGGCGTTCCTATCCGATGGCAACTGATGATCGATGTCAAGAGACCTCAATATTCTTGATAGCCCTGCCCACAGCTAGTGCGACAAACTGATAGACTGCCGCAGCTTCATTGCCTTCCAGGTTATCAGCAGTTGTATGCAGACCGCCCTATGCCCTCACCATAAGAGCTCAAATCGCTCACATGCGAATCTCAACCGACGCTCTTGCGTTCCTGCGAGGGCGCACCACCTGGACCTGTGCCCGATGCAAAACCCGACCACAAAAACCATTCGACAAGCCGCGAATACGCTTTCACTCGTATCAAAGGACGGTCAGGATTGTTCGACCCCGCCAGGCGGTGTATTGGGCTGCCGCAGGTGGAGGCGCTGCCGGTGCAGGCGTGCTGGCCTTTGGTGATGATATCAAACATGGATGGCGGGCTGCAGAGAGAACAGGGAGGGTGGTCTCGACCTTGGTGGTTTGCATTAATGAGTATGCTCATTTGCATGACTGTTGGGACGGGACACTGATTGAATCTAGCTATCGAGTAACCCTAAACGAGAAGTACGATGACCCCGAAGAACACACCAAGAGCCTCAAGGCTTGCCACAAGCGCTGCGCCGATCGAGTCCTCAAGGCCATGGAGGCCAACGGTTCAATTTTTATAAAACTCGGACAACACATTTCTTCCATGGGATACCTCCTCCCGCTCGAGTGGACAGAGACATTCGTCCCTTTACAAGACAAGTGCCCTGTCTCATCCTACGAGTCGATACAGAATATGTTCCTACGAGACACGGGACATCGGATAGAGGAACAATTTGAGGAGTTTTCGAAAGAGCCTATTGGGGCTGCGTCTCTGGCGCAGGTTCACATAGCAGTCCTGAAAGACACGGGTCAACAAGTTGCTGTGAAGGTTCAACATCCAAGTCTCGAGGAGTGGGTGCCGCTGGACCTGGCCTTGACGAGGTTCACCTTTCGATCGCTGAAAAGAGCTTTTCCTGACTATGATCTGGAATGGTTGAGCAACGAGATGGACTTCTCAATACCACAAGAGCTGGATTTTGTCCTCGAGGGCGACAATGCGACCTATGCAAGAAACTATTTCGAACGAAACACGAGCTTTCCGCTTATTATACCGAAGGTGATGTCAGCCACCAAGAGAATCTTGGTTATGGAATGCGTGACGGGCTCTCGCGTCGATAATCTGGCGTACTTGAAGGAACACAACATCTCCAGAGATGAGGTATCGGCCACCCTGGCCAGGATATTCAACGTAATGATTTTCTCCAAGAACGCACCTCTTCATTGTGATCCACATGGAGGCAATATCGCGATTCGACACAACCCCAATAGGCGCTATCCGTACAACTTTGACGTGGTTCTCTACGATCACGGTCTATACCGGATGCCGGACGACAAGCTGAGGAAGGATTACGCGAAACTTTGGCTTGCCGTCATCGATGCCGACGAGGCCAAGATGCGGAAGTACGCCTACGAGGTTGCAGGCATTGGAGAAAAAGAATTTCCCCTGTTCGCTTCGGCCATCACCGGGCGAGATTATCGCGTGCTTGTCCGCAAACAGCTCACGACATCTCTCCGCGACGTTCATGAGAAGGAAGGCATCAATGAGGTGTTTGGCGAAGACCTTCTTCAGCAGCTCGTCCACCTGCTGGGCAATGTGCCGCGCATCATCCTGCTGATCCTCAAGACGAATGATCTGACTCGCAGTCTGGATGAGGCGTTGGGGTCGACTCAGCCAATGAGGCCGATGCTGATACTGGCAAAGTACGCTAGCTGGACGGTATGGCAGGACGAGAAGGACATGATCAGACGGAGGGGCGGCTACCTCCAACCACGGAATTTCTGGAGGCTGATTCATGCGTGGGTACAGTTTCTGAGGATCGAAGTCAAGTTGTTTGGGTATGAGCGGTATTTGTCGATCAGGAGGCATCTGGGTCTAGAAGGCTAGTGCTCAGCAGAAGCAAAAAGGAATTTTGGCATTAGTGAACTCGGTTTTTCAAGGCTTTAGAACTATAGCTTTTAGCGGAGGTGTTTGGATGGTTTTAGTGTACAGCTACACCCGGGGAACAGCCTGGTTATAGTATACAATAAGAGGAGCGCCGAGTGATCACGGTAAAATCACATCAGCGAGAGAGTACTGTGATATTCAGCGTTTCTAAAGGCCTCCTTGAGAAGGATGTATCTACCGCAGCAGAGAGTTCTTGCGAGCCTCGTCAGGTCGGCAATCTCGATTCCGATTGGTCGTCTTTCTGCGCGCATTCAAGATGCTCTGGCCATTTTATTCTCTCTGCTCCCTTTGCACTTGCCATCCAAATGTAATCATCATCGCTTCTTCTGCTTCGCCTTCGCCGTTTAGTTTATAGTGCTTCGGGTTGCTCGATCTTCTCCATTTATCTTTGTCTTTCTATTCCAGAGCACAATGCATGGTAGTCACTAACATTCCTTGGCCGGAATCACCATACCTCAAACCTTGTATAAAAGAGTTCGATTTTGTTGGTGTTCTGATATAATCTGCCTTCTGCACATCCATCGAAAATCAGTCAATACTGTCTGGCTATGACATTGGCATGGTGACAGTCTTTCTCCGCAGTTAACGCGCTGTCGGTCATCCCATGTAGGGTCCAACATCACCGAATATGATCAATCTCGGCCTACAGCGAATCTCTCTGCTCCTGAATCCACTCTTCACTGCACATCCGAGACTTCCCTGGCGAGCCGTGCACATCGCTGGGACGAATGGCAAAGGGAGCGTTGCTGCTCTAGTTTCAACCTTCCTTGGCCACTTGGGTTACAGCGTGGGCCGCTTTACGTCTCCTCACCTCATTGACAGATGGGACTGCATCACAATCAATAAAAACGTTGTGGACCGCGACAAGTTTCTCCCTGTCGAACAGCACTTCCGTGACGTCAGCAACGATGAGAACATTGGAGCGTCCGAGTTCGAGATTCTTACGGCCACAGCTTTCCAACTGTTCACGGATGAGAAAGTCGATGTTGCGGTTATTGAATGCGGACTCGGCGGTAGAGAGGACGCGACGAATGTTCTCCGGTCTCAAGACGTGATCCTCAGCGTTCTCACCAAGGTGGGGCTAGATCATACCGAATTTCTCGGAGACACCATCGAGGCAATCACAGCAGAGAAAGCAGGCATCTTCAAGTCTGGAGTACCCGTCGTGGTGGACCAGAGTAACAATATGGTTGTTTTGGAGGTAGTCGGGAAACGGTTAAAAGAGCTTGGTCAGGATGAAGACGAACAGAAAGCGGTCTCCTCCTCTCGGGAGGAAGAGCCGCTGGATTTCGAAATGCTCAAACGGCGACTGAGACTTGGACAGTACCAGGTGCAGAACCTCTACACTGCATGGTCTGCTTTCCGACGTGCGGAGAAGGCTCTCAATATCCTGCATGCCGGTAGACAGCCACTACCTATTCGGAAAACCGTTAGGGCTTCGCTGGAGAGACTTGCTGTCGAGGCACAATCAAGTCTCCCTGGACGTCTTCAGTGGCTCACTCTTCCACCCCCACTAGTTTTGCCTGGGTTGGCTCCTGCCTTGCACGAGGCAGATTCCAACAACCGCCAACCACCATCGTCTATGCGGGTCCTCCTCGATGGTGCACACAATGTACAATCGGCCAAAGGCTTGGCCAGCTTCGTTAATGACAACCTCCGCCCTCAGACTTCTCAACTCACAGCGGATTTTTCGAAGCCAATTACATGGCTCGTTGCCACGAAAAGCGACAAGGACGTTGACAACATACTCTCCATCCTGATAAAGCCTCACGACAATGTCGTCACTTGCACTTTCGGACCAGTGGATGGCATGCCGTGGGTGAAGCCCATGCCTACCAGTGCTCTCGCCTCGAAGGCCGAAAAGCTTACGGACGGGACTGTAAGATCTGTGCTTGATAAGGATGAAATGACAAAAGAGCCCCTGTCCGACGTTATCGTTGCTACTGCACTTGAGGAAGCCATCCGCATCGCGTCTCTGCAAGGAGAAGGAGTGCGGCTGTGCATCACAGGAAGTCTATACCTGGTGGGCGACATCCTGAGATGTGTCAGGAATGCAGGTGGATCGATATATGGAGGTGCTCGCTAAGCGCTGTGCAGGTGTCACAGCAGCTTTGACCAATTGCGCCCACAAGTGGATGACTTGATGGGCTACAAAAAGAGCCTATTTGTTTCATACACGGCTTCAACTGGTTCGGGCCAGTGAGGAACAGAAAAGCGCCACCAGAGACTCGTGAGCAAATGCTGCTCCGATCGATCAAGAACGCACCATCATCACAAGCGTTTCGCACAGATACCCAACTAAGTTCTAGGTTAGTCTTGTTCACCGCGACTCGTACGGCAAAGAACCCAGCTTGCTGTCCAGGGATGGACTCGATTTGTCCAAAGAGAACGACGCAGCTGCACTACATCCGGCTCAACACGCGCGGCCCTCTTCTCGGAACGTTCCAGCCTTGGTGGTAAAGTTCAAGCTGCTCTACTATACTGCATTCCCTAGGACGTGGGACCGGGTTACGCGTCCAGCATGACGCCGCAGACAGCTAGATCTTCACGACGATGATCTTCCAGGTCTGTGTTTACGACAAAGCTTCGAGATCTCGTCTATCTGGTGACGGCGGCGTTCTGTCTCACCTCATCCCTGAGTCTTCTGCCATCTCAGTCGCGATACCAATATCCTAACCTGACACGAAGACGAGTCACAGGTGGCTATTGCGACCGAGTTTCTTTGATATCGACACGTGACCTAACAGTAAGGAGTCCGGTCCTGATCCTGGTCCGTGGTGCTGACCGTCTACATGACCCCGACGGCCTAAGCTTAGGTTGAGAATATGTGTTTTATCAGGAGTGGCACACGGTATGAAGGCAGCTGCTGCCAGCGAGCGCCCTTCTGGCTTGCTGGATCCGGCGCCGGAGCGGAGAGTGTGAGCTAAAGAATAATGGGAAATCGACGCCAGCGTTTGGTGCAGATTTAGGGGACCGCAACGTCGGGAGACTGGGGCTTGATATATTCTTCGAGTGGAAGATGGCCTGCCAATGGCATGAAGGACATTCTTGTATAGTATGACTGACGAGGTGTATATGGTATTAGGCTGTCATGTGGAGTCAGCCTCGGAAAAATGATATCTGGCTATGGCGCCGTTATAATGCGAGAGATAAACTCCTGCCCATAGACTTTTCCCATTCACTCTTCCCCCGTCAATACCACAACAGCCTCGCCCTCCCCATCTCCATTTCTGCTATAACCCCGAGGACTTCCGATCCTCACTCCCGTCTTGCAAGCCTCACCATCAAAACCTGTGCATACCACCCCTCACCCTTCCTCTCGGGATCCCTCCTAATCCTCTCCTCTGTAAACTCGACCCCCCGATCTTGAGCCCCAGCCCATCTCTCGAGATCAACCCAAATCACACCCTGTCCATCATCTCCGCCCTCGCCCCATGCTTCATACCCGACGGATTGATACACGCCTATCCCCTTCGGACTCGCTTCCAACATACTTGGCAAGCCTTGTGCATCAGCTTCATTGCATGCGTGACGCATTAATAAACCGCCAGCTCCTCTCCGGTGATGATTCGGGTCCGTATACAGATTATCAACCAGGACGTGGTCGCCAAGCTTCGAAGTAAGCATTTCTCGAGCGCGGACGAGCTGAGACCAGAAATCTGAGGCGAGAGCTTCATGCGACTGTGGCGGCCAAGAGCGCGTATCTTTCGAAGATGAGGTTGTAGGTTCTTCTGTCGTTGCGTCAAATGAAGGGGCGTAAGGCCCCGTGTTGACGAAGTAGTACTTTATTGCCGCAATGACCTTTCCCCTGGGCGGGCTGTTGCTTTCGCTCGTCGTCGTCCACCCAAATACGACTTCGTCGTCAGGAGGGAAGGCGTCGTCGAGGACTACTGCGAAGCGACAATCACTTTCCTCGCGAAAGGCTTTGGTATGCCGCTGCTCCATGGAGGCGAGGTAACCTGGGTACGCGTCGGGTGGTCCGTAGTAGATTGCCTTCATGAGCGGGACTGTTAGCCATGCTGCTAGGTGGACGCGGGCGATTGTTGGGAAGTAGAGATGGTCGTTGGGGTTGGAGGGGTCGAGTTGGTGGATGTGGAGGGTCATTGTTCGGGAGGTGAATGAGACAGATTTGAGGTCTTGAGTTTTAGGGGAGCTGTACTTCTTTGCGCTCCAGCTTGATGAATGGCGAATGTAGGGACGCAGAGCTCCCTTTTATGGTGTGGTAAGGACTTGAAGATCATTTCCGGGCGACGGTCCCTTTTCTCTAGATCCACTTCATCGAGTCAATTTGGATGACGGCATCGTACCTCGACTTCATACAGCCGATTGTGTGGCGAAGTCGGTATTATACTCATTGAGAAGCATCGTGGTAGGCGGATCTTGAAAGGTCAGAAGATTTTGAGTCATAGGCGGACATGTGCGTCCCCATTTGTACTCTGCATTACATCCCCATGCATAACACAGTCAAAGCGACTTCTGGCCGAGAGCTTCGTCTACTCGAAGCACAGTCAGTGAGTCAAGAAGACCCCAGGACAGCTGGACTATTTGAGCTGCACTGGCGTATTTTGGAGTTGCTGAATAGACCAGAGGGAATGACCTCGGTCCCGGTTCGGTCCCGGCGAATTTTCTCCAGTTGGCTGGTGGCGTCGATGAGGGAAGAGCTGGTTGTCCCTTTCAATCACATTGTGAGCTCCGAGAGCAAATCAAAACCAGCCCTGACTGATGGACGCTTTCTCCATCGGAAACAGAGACGTGGTCAGTGTTGTTCCAGGACAATGAGGTGCTGACAATGAAAGCATTAGGCCACAAGGTTTACCAGGCTCCGAGGAAGATACAGGCGTTGGTTTTGTCTTGGGCTCCGTTTGGTTCGCATATAGGAAGTGGTGGGGCTTCTGTATTATATGCCGGCCTGGAGAAGCTTGTGAATCTGGTCAGATCGGCTTCTGCTTTCTGCAGATGTCGGCCAGGTAAAGCTATACCGCTGAAAGTTGATGGTTGCGCTGGTAGATTCAATTCGCCATCGCGATAGGCTGAGGACCAGCCACTCGGGTGCTGAGGCTCCCTGAGCAGCTTGCTCGACGTTCGGCCCAACAACTCCAGTGTATGTATCGTCTCTTGGTGCAGCAATAACTCCTGTGAAGCCCTCATTGCAGCCATCTTCCCGCTTACGCTTGCTGAATGTTTGTCGATGATGAGATTTCATACCGGGTCTCGGGATTCGTCGTCCTTCCACTGCTGCAAGCCTCGAAGTGTGTTCTTGTCTGCCCCGTACAAGTAATACCCTCTGAGACAGGCAGTGAGCTTCTCCAAATTTGTCGGAGACTTGACGTTGTCCCTCGACAATGGACTGTTTGTAGCCTCTGAAGCGGTAGTAATCTGACCTGCAGCGTCTTCATCATTTTCCATCCACTCAATCATATGACCCATGAACGGGATTTCCAGCCTCCAAGGGCTGAAGCTTGAGGCTGAGGCGATTGCCACCATGGTCCAAAGGGTGACTTCTCGTTCGGTGACTTTGTTAGGATCAGAAGGATTGGTTGGTTGAGAAAGCTCGAGAGCGACTTTCGAAAGGATCTCTAGGTACGGGTGACGTATCTTGATATTACGATGCAACGAGGAGGCCGCTTTAGCAGGAGGCAGAGCCTGCGGTTGGTTGTGGAAGTTGAAAATGTATATCAACAGAGCCAGAAGGAGACGATGGTGTAGAGATTTTGGTCCAACCTCGTCAGTAATACGAAGAACTCGACTCATTTCGTTGTATGCTTGGTCGAGCCGAGGAGTTATGTCAGGATCGCCAAAACTGTCTCCACTTCTCGCGAATTGCGGTTCCATAGAAAGTTGCCTGAAAATTCGTTGTAAGATGTCCACTGCCTGAGAGGTGACAAGACGCTTGCTGGCGATGACGGAGAAGAGCCCCTGAACGCCACCGACTTGCGTGGGTTGGACGGGGTTATTTTCTTTGAATCGTACCAGGACTTCATCGTCTTCGGTGACCTCGCAGACAAATCTGCCATGTAGTAGCAGCGGCAAGAAAAACTCGCTCCTAGCTCAGGGTCAGGAGAGACCGTTGTCATGCGGCTCGGTCATCACTTACTTCAGCAGCTCATCCTGTAGCTCGGCATTTAACTGTCTGATTCCACCCCGGTTCGCCACCATTCTCTCTTTCGCCCTTTTATGCATAGCGTAAGCGTGAAAGTCCCCATGTGCAACCTACTTCGTCAGCAAAACCGGTTCCCAAGTATGGGCGATTGACTCAGGGGTGTCCTCTGATGATGTACTTACATCAACATCCATTAGCCAAATTGTGGTCAGAATAGCAGCATCGTCGTCGGAACCCTTGGCAGTTTCCACTTTCCGTCTTAGTTGAGCCAGAGCTTCACCCCGATGATACAAGGCTGTCAAATTGCTGCTACCGAAGCCCTTGACGTCGACATCATAGTAAACCTGACTTAGAGCTATCAACGCATGGAACAGTTCGGGATGGTGCATCTGCGGACCTCTGTAAGCTTCGATCGTTGCTGACAGAACAATAACAATAGCTCCCGAAAACCTGGACAGGCTTCCATAGAGGCAGGGAAGCTTACGGCCACATTGAACCATATCAAGTATCGGCTAGTCTCTACTGCAAGAGCTGGTGAAAATCGGGGTGTGAGGTACCGAATGACTATTTCGAAGTCAGCAGGTGCCAGTGTACTCCAGAAGGAGCTCAACGCTCTAAGACCGAAGAGGGAAATGGAATTTGTGTCCGATTGGCTGGGAGGGGATAAAGAACAATGCAAGGCACCTGGCTAGGGCTGATACAAGTGACAGGTATAGCTCACAATAGTCGACTAAAAAAGGTATGTAGATCCTGGCCCCTCCTAGGGCTGGAATGGGATAGGTCTGCAGTGCATCTGTCCTTGGGTTCCCCAGAAGCCGCTCATTCAAAGGGTGCAAGAGGTTTTGTTCGGAATTCTCTGAGAGGTTAGATCTCTTTCTCAAATCAGTTGGCTTCTTCTCGGCCTTGGGAACATCCACTTGTGAGGGACTCTCATTTTCTGATCGGCGCACGAAGGGACGGTATTGGTTTCGGCCTAGCACAATCTTCCTCGATGTTGGACGATAACTTTTCGAGGCAAAGGAGGATACTGCGCGCCGGTTCTGTCGGCTTTTAAGTTCGCTGGGGTCGTTGTAGGTTATAAAGACGTTGCTCTGCGAGCTAGGAGCCATCTGAGCTGGAGGGAGAGGTAGAGTCGCTCTCCCTACGCTTGGACGAAAGTAGGGTATCAACTAGGAGGTCGGACTTCAGGACAGGCAGCTTGCGGCGTGATCGAACGTAATGAATAATATGTCGACGCGGAGATCCATGACGAATGGGTCGTGTACCCTCGGCGATATGGCGTTGAACAGGAACGATGAACTTTTGCGCTTCGAATCCTAGAGAGTGATACGCACGCTACCGGGGCTCTCCACAACGAGCATGTTATGAAACGGGTCGATCGACGGTTTTCTGATCTCGTAGTCCCTGAACGAATCACACAATTGGCTCTCTGTGCTGTCAGATCTTGTCTAGGCAAGTTCAGTGCCTTTCCAGTCCCCATCGAAGGGGTTCGCAGCAGGAGCAAGGATTTCTCGGCCGTTGTGAGTGTGCGAGGACGCGGCTGACGGTCTTTTTGACTGAGCAGACCAAGACGCGGCCCGACAGCTTGGCAACGACACGGGCCATCACGTAAGCCTCCTTGGCCTCCAGACTCGACGACGACCCCTCTTGACAACTCAGCATCGGTGTGTCTTGTGCAGCTGAAACAATGCCGGCTGAACGCCGCCCACAGTACGATAAATCGTTGATGACAACTATCCTGCAACTATGAAAGTGGAGCCCCGCCTCCCAGACTCGAAGTTCCGACAACTGAGAGAAGGCGGGTCCACGCACAGCCAGGTTGCTGTGACCCCGGGTATCGAGTATACGACAATCAAGCTGAATAGTTGAAGCTCAAACAGGTAAAATGCTGGGGAGACTTCTCACAAGCAGATACACACGCTGGTGCAATGGAACGCTGAGGCAGGTTTTGTTGGAGTCTATGTTGACAGGTTCGTGTGTGGGGACGAACTCGTGGGAGGTACTTCAGCGCGTTCAACCTTGGTGCCGCAACTCTTCACGAGGTTTTCAGGGCATGATTCATTTCTGTCTGGTGCATTGGAAATTGGACCGCTGTTCTCATCCTGCTCAGCAACTTCCACGCTGTCCTCAATGTCTGATTCATCTCCGGCGGCGCTGCTCCTTCCTCGGCACTTTCATCGTTGGCGCCTGCCGATACGAACGTCCTATACTCTGTACGTTGGTAGCTGTGTTTCAGCCGCAGCACCTGCCGACAACAGGGCCTGCCAATAGGACATGCCAACCTCTAGAAGGGCAGATGCTTGGTCTGGGACTTTCTCATGCTTTGAGTATTGCCTATCAAGCAGTGTGCACCAGCCTGAGCGTTTCTCAAAATAGGCAAAGTGGCGTAAAACGTCGCGAATTGTTAGACGCCTGCGCCTGCATGGCCCAATGGCGACATGTTGCACAAGCAACTACTGTACGTATTCATTCAGTAGCCGGCGCGTTGAACCGGGAAAGTCTTGTTAAGTTAAGATGTTTTACGCTGCGGGACTCTGCCCTATGCACTCTAGCAGATCAACATGCTCTACATGTACAAGTCTACCATCGACCGTGACCCAGCGATCGCTTGTGTGCTTTCATTAAGTCCCTGAGTGTGTATGCCCGTCCCACCATGCCAGCCCTCCGTTCTCGGTGAGCACCATCACCAGCCAGATCACTCTACCTTTTTCCATCCGAAGAACACACACTAGGCCTTTCGTAGAGGCTTCTATCCCCAGCGGTCATCCAATGTGCCGTTTCTTCTGGCTGTGGTTCTTCTGGCGACGGTGACTTCAACCTGCCCTTGACTCTGACTCTGGCTAGAAGCCGGTCGCGAGGCAGCAGGGTTATTGCTGTTCGTGGTAGCACTTCGATTCTGACTAATACTGCTCGTATGTGCATGTCTCGCTTCCCTCCGTGCCTTCTGCTCCGAGACAGGCGTTGAAGTGACAGGCATTGCCCCGCCAGTTCGTCCTTGATAGACTCTTGAATTTGTTGTCGAGACAGACTCTTTCTCTGCCGATGATCTCGCCGAACCAATCATGCTTTCTCGAGTGCTTTGACGAGAGAGACGGTTTTGACCTGGCACGTTCGTGGTTACGGTTGGCTGCCGAGCAAGCCGGCTTCTGTTCACCGTCATCTCCGCCACAGTAGCAGTGTTCGCACGCGTCAGACTGGGCATAGCGAATGCTGGAGAGTTCTCTCTCATGTACGTCGATCCTTCACGGCTGGCGGGACGCATTATGCCGGAGCCATTGACATACACGCCGTTACGTTGACGACGTGGAGTTTGTGCGACCGGAGGTTCGTACATGTTCATGCTGGCGCGCTCAGACCGGCCTAATTGAGGCGATGTGGGCATGCTCATCTGACGTTCAAGCAGATGAGGCGGCGTCGTGGAACTGGTCCGACGTTGGAAGGCCGGATGCTTTCTTCGAGCGCCATTTGTTGCTGTGTTGGCACCTTGTCCACTCTTGATGCTCACGTTGTCGGATTCTTCACATGATCGAATGAGCTCGCCAGCCATGCTGCGAACAAGAACCGCAGAGTCGGAATAAGAAAGCTCTCGAATCACATCATACAGGCCATACTGCTCGAGAAGGACGAAGCCTTCCTCCGTGGAATCGCAGATACTGCCAATGATACGAAGCAGGTTGAGACGTATTGCGGGCTTGTTGTGCCCCAATCCTTGTCCGAGCGTGTCGAAGAGCTGCGAGCTTCTGGCCGTTGATGCTGCCAGAGGAGGAGAAAGCCGGAGAAGCTTTTGTAAAGGTTCTAGCAGGTTTTCGAACGATGTCGATTTGCTGCTTGTAAGTGCTGCAACAATGGCTGAGACGAAGTTCTGACTCTCTAGCAGATGGTCTTCAACTCGAGCAGTCTCTTCCTGAAGCCAGGTGAATATGGCATCCAAAGCCGTGACCTGCCAATATGGATCAGACAGCAATGAGACATAGAACGCCAGGCCTTTATTTTGCCAAAGTTCTCTGCGAGCAGCTCTCGTCGAATGAGCCATGTCGCACAAGATAGGCAATGCAAACTCCTTGACGGGCGTCTTCTCTTGTTTGACGATTTTGATGAGAATGGGAATGATGCCGACTAAGGCTGCATCTTCTTGTCGTCGTTTCGACAATCGGCACAGATTGTAAATGGTGTTTAAAATCTGATTCGACATTTCTCTAAAATGCGGCTTGTTCATGTTGTTGCTGAGAAGCTCGGATAAAACATCGATAGCATTCGAGTTGTGAAGTGCGTCTAATGTGGTTGATAACATTGAGAGGTTCTTGATGAATTTGAGCATCGTTACTGAGTGTGCTGGGGCCATCCTCTTCAAGTTTTTGAGGACACGGTGCAGGACGGTACGTTCAGCAACTAGTTCCTTGACATAGTTTTCCGCTTGTGAGAAGACGAAGAAAATGCTAGCGATTCGACCCTCACACAGTGCTGCAAGTTCCTTCTGCTCTCCAGAATCTGACGGCTCCATCAAAACCCTATTGAGGACGAGGGATAATGGCTCCAGGACCGAGTTCCGCGATAGGATCCGACAAAAATCGTTCTTCGGAGTGGACCCTTGAAGTTCGAAAATGCTCCAAATGCCGTTGACCCCGATGAGAACCAATTCGCGGTCATCGTCATAGTCGTCTTCCAGGAAATCAACCAGAACAGTCAAGCCACCAGCACTGACGAACATTTGCAGGATGAGGTTTGATGCCTCATACATCTGCCTGACAAATCCAGCAGCTTCGAGACGTATCTCCCGGGGGAATTTCTTGGAAGCGAATTTGTTGATTTTGGGGATGCCACCGACGAAGCAGAGGTTTCCTTTGACCTCTTCGTCGTTGAAGATGATCGCATTCACAATCTTCAGTAGGTTGAGCACAATGTCAAGCCGCATGCAGTCCTCTAGGATTTCCAGGATCGGTAAGAGGCCATGTGCACTTATGATGACGCTCTTGGTTTCTGAGAAGATGCCGAAATAATTGATCAGGTCTTCGGATATCTGCATGAGGGCATCGTCGTCCTGCAAGACTTTGAGTTGACCCACTAAAGCTTCGACTTCTGTCCTTAGACGCGCGTGCTTGTCTCGAGCGATGTTTGACTCAAGATCGACTTCTGGGAGGCCTTCCTCCAGCTGCGCGAATGGATCGTCTTCATCCTCTGCATCTGGAAGCCATGAAAGGTTCGAGATCTTTGATGTTAACATCAGCTCCGATCCGTCTTCACTGTCGGCTTTCTCGAAGACTGCCGGTGATTGTGCGAAGACATCCGAAAAGTCCTCGTCTTGCTCATTTTCGGCAAACCGCTGGATTTCAATTGATGATCGTGTTCGCCTCATCGATGGCTTGTTCATCGGTCCTGGATGCCTCTTGAGACTACCGCCAGCCTTCGGTGGTCTCATACTTTGCATCAAATCAGTCACACTCGGTGAGTCAAGTATTTTTGACGGGGCGTGATTGTCCAGCTGCATCAGGCCGAGCTTGGTATCCAAAGTCAGCTCATTCCCTTGAACAATGTCCGAAAAGTCCTCAACTGAGCTTTCTCTGAAACGTTGTGTCGGTGGCTCCTCTTGCTGCACCTTCTGCTGAAAAGTTTTACTCTTGTGCATGTCGGTGGTCTGACGACTCGACGGCAAGGAGGCTTTTCGCGGCGTTGCTGTCGGCTTGGCCTTTGGTTTTGGAGGTATTTCAGACTTGTGACGGACATGACGAAGCTCGGGCTTCTTCCTCGTCATCGTCGTTGCCAACCGCACAGTTTTCTCGTTGTCCAAATCCAATGGGGGCGACGCAGCTTTTAGAGTCGAATCCTTGTCCTCGAGAAGCTCATTTTCCTTGCCCAGCGCACCCTCCATGGCCGCAAATGCCTTCAGTCTCTCAGAGGATAGCAGACCTCCGAAATTGTCGTGCGGTCGCAAATGAGGCAGCTGGAATGTGCTGGGTGAAATTGCAGTAGCAAAGTCATTATCCCAATTATCATCGTCTTCTACAGATCGATACTTGGTCGTGTTGTTGACTTTGTTGAGCAAAGGAACCGGAGACTTGGCCTGAGACTTCGAGGATTGCAGCACGTCCCTAGCCATGGGCACTGGGCTTGCAGTTGAGGCATTGGAACCTTTCCTGATCAGACTGCCATTTGGAGAATCTTTCAATGCCTCATTCCATTCTTGAACACTCTTCACGGCTTCGTCATATTCGGTAGCTTTCTTTGGCTTTTCTGCACCACGTCTCTTCGTGTTTACAATCCAAGGATGTTTTAGAAGCTTCTTGGCTGAAACCCTGAGATTCGGGTCTTTCTGAAAGCACTGCATCAGGAAGTCCAAAACTGCGGGTGAAGCACCTTGTGGCAAAGGAGGATGGTCGTCATTGACAATGCGGAACAAGGCGGGCATAGGCTGAAGATTGTGATATGGCGGTTTTCCGTCTAGCAACTCAATAACCGTGCAGCCCAAGCTCCAGATATCGGACGCCGTGGTCGCACCAGTCAATTCAATGACCTCGGGAGCCATCCAATATGGAGTTCCCACAACACTAGACTCATGCAAACCGGTGGTCCTGCTTGCCACGCCGAAATCTGCTAATTTGACGAGTCCTTGTTTGGTGGTCAGAATGTTGGCACCTTTGATGTCGCGGTGAATGACACCTTGGTCGTGCAGATAGACCAATCCTTGCAGGACTTGAGACATGTAGAGAGCCACCAGATTCTCCGGAAAACGGCCGAAGTTCTTGGAGATTGAATGTAGGGAGCCGTTCTCGCAGTATTCCAGGATGATGTTGAGGGTTTCCGGGAGCTTGACCGAGCCTTGGTATTTGACAATGTTGGGGTGATCAAGGTTCTTGAGCAAATCAATCTCCAACATAATGACCCGGAGCTCACTCTTGGGCAGGTCAGCCAGCTTGATCTGCTTCACGGCCACGGTCTCCCCCGTACCCCAATTCAGTGCCCGGTAGACAGAGCCAAATGCACCTTTACCCAGACAGTCCCCTAGTTGGTAGTCCTTCAACTCTGCCACATCCTGTGCCTTTGTCTTCTCTTTCTCTTCTCGCTTGACCGGACTGGAGGGAGGCTTGGGGGTCTTGGAGACCTTGAGACCCAGGCCATCGGCTGCTCGCGTGGTGGGGATATCATCCTGAGGTTCAGCAGTGCGGACGGGCATGGTGAGGTCGGGGTGGGACGAGGGGAGGCGGAGATTTCAACGAACTGGAACAGATGTCTTGCGTGTTCTCATCTTCTATGTCTCCAGAAGCAGTTCAGTTCGAGAGGCTGTATGATTGGTGTTTAACACTGTGACCAACGCAGGATGCCGCTGTGTGGTTTGGATTGAGACTGTACTGAGTACCAGCTGCATGAAAGCGAGAAGTGAGCGCTGATGATCAGATCTGCTTAATCCGGGTGCACAGTCGTGTAGCTGCTTCATCTATATCTTTGTCAATATCGTCATCAAGAGCAATTGACCTGGAGGCATTGAATCTGAAACAAACAATCGAGAGTGGAGGCACGAGATGGGATTGGGCCGCGCGCTGAGGTTCAGGTCTCGCTTGGCTTGTCGATGTTCCAGGGTCCAATGCTTGCTTGCTGCCGATCGACCGCCGGCACTAGGTCAACCAACCGAGAGATCCACAGGTGGTGCAGGCACGGCGCTGCCCTCTTAGGTACTTCACTCCAGCACGCACATGTGCCTGGAAGTGAGGTAGCTACCATTCCGACTGGCGGGCACTCATGCTTCATGCAAGTCACAATATTCTTTGCAGTTGACCTTGTTCCTGGCTGATCAATTGCCACGTGTGATTGAGTGGATTTCACTTGCTATAGTCTACATCTCGAGTCGCATTTCGCCAGGTGGTTATGCAATGCCAGCACAGACACTTCATGTCTCTATCCAAATAGTCGGTCCATTATGCTAAATTTGGCGACAAGCGGGTGTCTGGCGCCGCCTATCCCAGCAGCCACATATCCCGCGGCTGCGTACCGCAAACAGTAGCTCAAAAAACAGCCCACCCAGGCAAATCCAACGACTCTGGTCTTCCCTGCTTCGCATCAGTCCGATTGTATCACGCTTTGAAGTCAATGAGGGACGACTTACAGTTGTCTTGGAGGCCCATCTTCTTGCCCAAATAAATGGCGAAGTCCTCGACCGTGATTGCGACCGGCTGGATCATGAAGAAATAGAACTGATACCACACCATCACTGAATACGGGCAGTTGAGGGAGCCAATGTGATGGATCAAGGCCGACACGAAGAAGGCATTATACAGCTGGAAGTATCGCGAAGTCAAGGTCCCTTTCCGGATTCGCATCAACCTTGTTAGACTTGAGTTTGCCGTCTCGAATACCCGACGGAGGATCTGATGCCTGCTTGCCCGATCAGATCGAAGTGTCGACTGGGGCCAATGGACGCACTCACCAACAGTATCCCCATATGTTCCTCATCGTATAACCTTTCGTGAGAAAAGAGCCAAACATCGGTGGCCAAGATTGAGGACTATGAATTCCAGTCCCCACCACGACGGCGGACAAAAGGTAGTATCCGAGCACCATCGACATTCCACTCCGGAGACCGCTCTCCCAGCCTAGGAAAACCTGCTGCAAGAGCGGTAGAGAAAAGAAGTCTGGGAGAGGAGCAGTGCGGTCTCCAAAGGGCGTTCGCCGCATGTACCACTCATCAATGTCCAAAAAAGCGAAGCAGTAAGAAGCCCTCAAGATCTGCTCGAGAACAAATGCACTGCCCACGTTAGCGTCAAGCTGAGGAGAAGAACTTAGATCTGCACCTGCGTGAGGTGTCCAGCGGCACCTCGTCGACGTTTTTGACGCGCCAGTTCCATCCAATACCGCGCATCGTCGTGAACAGATCCAAGTTCCAGCGCAACTTCTGCCACAGGGTCATCTTCTTGATCTCATTCGGTGTTTCTCTGGCGCTTTCATCCGTATTCACCCGTCGAAACTCTTTCTCGGCATCACGTAGCACACAGACATCTAAAAACCTAGCCAATGCCATGGAGACATTGATTGCTGTTAGATAATCCTCCTCGGGCTTCCCCGTAGTATGCTGTCGCATATTGTACAAGATCCACAGAATTGGGGGAATGGCAATAGTCTTGCGGAATGCACCCTGTGGAAGCAGCAAGGTTGTGACACCAATGATGCCAGCACCGAAGATGCTTCCACCTCCGGGCTGAAATGGCCGGTCTGGGGGAGGAAACCATTTAGAGTCCATGAGAAATGTGCGCACAAAAAAAAGGAGAAAAGCAAAAGGATAATAGAATATATTGTGACTCAATTGTAGAACTTCGTCTTCCGGGAAAGTTGTTTGATCGTCAAGCGAGAAGCAATGCGAATACGAGGTACCTTCGAGGCGAGGCGCGGTGTCGCTTCTTGCAGCCTGGCGGGTGCAGTACACGGGAAATGGTGATTGTACTTTTTCGAGTCGCACAATGACAGCAAGCTGAACAGGTTAGCATCAGGACAGAAAGTCGTGTTCACACGTGTACAGAAACAGAGTGAGTGGAAGCTGAACTGCTAGTGAGGTGAAGATGAATTGTCTAAGGTGAGCGACACGGTAGCAACGCGTTCATGCCGACCACTCGCCAAGGACTTCTCTCAAGCAGGGGTCGTCACCAGCCACTCGTTTAGCGGCTTAGGGCCTTGTGCTGCTGTTGCCTCGTTGTTGTCCGGGCTCCACCTTTCACGAAGAAAAGGGCGCCTGCTGAATCTGGCTCGCTCTTCGAATCCGCCTCCGGCTCTGCCCCAGGGAATTCTGCTTGCTCGCTCACCCAGGCTTTCGAGATCCCTAACACCACCATCTGCGTCCCCCAAACAATCCATCTGCAAACCACCCTCTCTCCCCTCCCTCAATCCACCTCTCCACTCCTCTCTTACTGTTTGTCGCGTTCGAATGGGTCGTTGTTGCTCAATTATATCTTTTCTCCTATAACTGAGAACGCCTGGGCTCGACGGCTGCTACGACACCGCCTGCCGCTACCATGGGATTGCCGTGAGTTTGCTCCTCGATTTTTGCAGCCCTGGCCCCTTCGCACCTTTCCGCACCTGCGCCCTCTCGGTGTCAGCATCATTGTTTTTCCACAACTACCACCAAATGGTCCGTATGCTAACGCAGATTGCACGTCTAGTATGTTCCGCGAGCCCGACGAGGTTGCCGCAGAGGAAGCCGCGGCAAAGCTCGACAGAGTCGCAGCCACCAGACGATCCACAATCCGTCGCGAATCCACCCTCCGACCGGTGCGATCTTCCTCATCCCGCTCTCTCATCGATCGCATAAGAGAAAGTCGCCGCGACGCGGCAAACCACGTGAACGATGCTTCTTCGCGAACTCAGCGCGATGGCCTCCGAGACATTCACGACTTAGACGCCGAGCTGGACCGACTTCGTCGGAACCGACAAAGAGCTCGTGCCAGCAATTTAGACAGGGATCTTGCAAGAGGAGACAATCACGATTATTTGCGCCCAGAACCGGAGCCTCGGAACAATATCGATGTCGAGCTCCTGGGCCGG
Source organism: Cladophialophora chaetospira (assembly GCA_030247875.1). NCBI lineage: Eukaryota > Fungi > Ascomycota > Eurotiomycetes > Chaetothyriales > Herpotrichiellaceae > Cladophialophora > Cladophialophora chaetospira. The sequence continues at coordinate 623,683 of JAPDRK010000011.1, forward strand.
CTGCGCGCCGACCCCGGTAGCGCGGCGCTGCATGAGCTGAATTCGGATTTCAATGTCGACGTCTTGCTGTCCGATACTGCAGAAAACGTCTCTCACCACTTGCCACGTCCTTCGAGAGAGTCAGGCTTGAGATTCGAAGTGGGCGCCACCTCTTCTTCTGAGTCCGAGCAGCCTCGGCGATCTCTACGGGCGCTTGCTACTGCCGCCGTCCGGCGCTCAAGCCCACCAGGAGCCAGGCGAGCCCGATGGTCACACAGTTCAGCCTATGCGGATCAAGAAGACGAAGTAAATGAAAATGATTATGGTTCGGCGACAGATCCCCGGAGATCTGAACGAATTCCTGTGGATGGACCTGTACACACTCCCCCGCCAGAGCCTCTTGAAGCTTCATACCCTCCGCTGCGACGAGTCAACCATTTCTCTCCTCAACCCATGGGCGGGTCCGGATATAGGGTGGACGGCCTTGGAGACAGGATGCGTAGCCCGAGCCCTGCAAACGATGAACCCATCGAGGAGAACTGGGCAAACCTGCTGAACACCATGGAACCAGGTCGATCAAGTACCGCAACTTCCTTCATGTCGTCCCGATCTGACTCGAGGAACGGTTCAAACAGATCGTCTCAGGCGACGACCATGACAACGAGCTTTGGGGAAATCGGGGCAGATGATACGTGCGATCTAGATTTGCCATCTGGCATCACTGAAGACGATGTTCGCGAAATTCGAGCCCGCCATGGACGTCTAAGAAGAGAGCCCGTCTCCCAGCTCCCACGTCCCGATGATCTAGTCCATGAAGCTCTTCAACGAGATCTGTCCCGGGGTAATGAGAGGATACTTGAGTTGGAAGTTTTCGGGGTGATTCTGGAACGCATGCAGAGAAGAGAGGAAATTCCTGATGAATGGTGGGCTGCAGTTGGCCTCTCGCCGGACGTGGTGAGAGGAAATGCATAATATGGGCGACACGAGAACGCCGGGCCTATGTCGAGTCCTTGATTGGAACGTCGACGAGGTCTTGAATTTCTCAACGACGCCCTTGCGCTTAACAGAAGTTTGGTAACGGCGGGCTCCGGACTTCTATACTCTCAAGCCTGACCAGGGTGGTTGCGTTGGTGATATGCGAACGCTTCATCCACAACGGGGAAACCAATACCACTGTCATTATCATTGTATGAGAGCCGGATTTCAGAATCGAGGATCTATCAAGATCTGGCTTCGGAAGTGATCTTTACTGAAGATGGAGCATATTGCACGGAGTCATTGACAATGTACTGGGTTGGAATGGAATGGGTCATGGTTGCGGTGACCACCAATGTTCAAAAAGGTTTTTATGTGTCTATGATTAGGCCCCACATGATGGCAGGGCTTATGATGCTATGGCTGGACCGGAGGCATTCTACCTGGGCTCGGATATTTCCTTTCTAAAAGATCGGGTGCTGCTGTGACTACTGGCAGTCGACGGTCATAAGTATTTTACGGGGGGCTAAAAAGTCGAATGAAATGGTTTCAGTCTTCCAGTTCTCAGTTTTCTGTGAATCAGATGGAAATATGTGGTGATTGGAGCAAAGATTTAGCGCGCTCCTCAAAGCTGGTGGGCACCCCGACGGCGATGGTACCGCTGTGTTTACCAAGTATTGTTTCCGGATCCATGCCGAGATATTGCAGTCGCTGATCGAAAAGCAACAGCGCACGATCAATGTACAAGGGCAGAATTTGAATATCGAAGAATGCACACACGGATGCCACGGTATCGATTTCATAGTTGGGAACCCGCACGCTCCTTGGGCTTAGCGGGAGCATTCAATGACACGCGTACGTCCCATCGCATATGGTCTATATCCTGGGACTTTGAGCTCCTGTTCTTGAGAGAATCCTAGGCTTGTTCACCAGCCAGAATCTTACCAACCACCTCCTGATGAATTTCCTCCCACTGCACAGGAGCTTTGTCCGGATGTTCCTCAACAGAACGAATCGTCCAGAAGTCATTCGTGGCAGCGAAGTCACTAATCCATGCGTAAGGCATGTAGAAGTAACCATTATTGCCCCATGTGTCGCCACGCGAATTTCGAACAAGTATTAGCTGGGTGGCATCGTCGTAGCCAACAGCAAGCACACTGTGTCCAATGCGCACATAGCTTCCGTTTCGCTTTGGACGAAAAGGGTCCTTCAAGCGATCGACCCATGTGTGTTGAGGGAACGGACCTGTTTCCAAGTTCTCTTTCTCATCCCAGATGTTCTTGAGAATCTTCTTTCCATCTGTTGTGCGAAACATGGCATCATCTAGGAGATAATACCAGAATGAGAAGGCAACGGGATACCCTTCAGACAAACAAGCCCGTAGCATTCGGAGATTGTATTGGCCGAAAGCTGCCTTCTGTTCGAAGCTCAGATCTTTGTCCCACGGTTTGACGCCTTGGTGCTCATCTGGGCCATCAGCATCGAGCCTCTTATATTTTCCGACTCTATGCGGGAGGGCGTTATCAAACGCCTGCGAGTCTGGCTTGCGATTGACGGCTGCCTTTTTCAATTCGAGCCGCTCCGGAGTCATGCCACGTGGATCAATGAGTTCCAACCCCGGGAAGGGACAGTCGTCCTCTGGACATACACCTTGCGTCTTGATGCCTTTCATGGCGTTTCTCATGAACGACCCTTTGTCCTCCACCTTGTCGAGGTATTCCTGAGTACCACTTCGAGCGAGCCAATATATGAACAGCCGAGAAGGACCCTTCTCTCCCCATTCTGCAGCATGGCGACCAAGCCGTTCTTCATACCACAAAGCGGCTGCCGACGCATTGGCTGTACATGAATTCGTGGCGCCTTGATAGTATATGGGCAAGTCGCCTTCAGGATGATCGATTCGCAAGTCCACCGATGGTCGAACTTCTAGGCTTGGGTCGGGTCGATAATATTCGTCTCTCGGATCGAAAGGGTCGCGTAAAGCGCCAGTGTGATCCATTTGAGGATTTTCTCCCTCGTCTGCCTGGTTGGACATGACGTATATGTCCGAGTAGGCTTAGCAGAGCTAAGATATGCTTCAAAGCTCTGAGCTTTGGGAGTGCAAGGTCTAGGAAATGTCACAGTTTGGACGAGAAACTCGCATATGAACCGCGGGGCTCAATACCCATGGTATGTGTTCAGTACATGGTCATCCAGGATCAACGACCTGGACTTCGTCCTGCAATATCGACGATTCGTGCAGACGTACTATGACTTGAAGTGCAAGCTGAGGCAACACGACACTTGCACTTCTCGCATCTCCAGAGATCGACACTACGGCCGAGAAGTCGCAGCTTGGGGTTATTCTTCGTCCAAATCACATACGCTGCAGATGCGCGGATCTTGATTGAGCAGAACCGAACGCACATGAAGTTCTGGATAAGCCGAGACCCTGCAATATTGCCTTCGAAGTTACTCACGAAAAGGGTAGCACCTACATGCTTTTGGCATCACCAGGATGGGACAGCTTTGGCTCCCCCATGATACTTTTCGGTCCAACTCGCATAGGTCTCGAGAATAGGCCAATTGACTCTCGGAGCCAGTCTTCGAATTGAACGTTAAATGGTCGAACTTGCATGCATGCTGTACTGTAACTTTTGCCAAGATTTGTGCGGCTGATATCTCAGAACCTAAATTTTATTCTATGTTCTCTTCTAACACTTACCACACAGCCACCAAACCAGATACATTTGTCGCAGTCACTATCATGCACTCCTAACATGTTCTAGACCTCCTCAAATGTACCTCATCCACGAAGCGTCGCTCTTGGCAAGCCCCCGTTCAGCCAGCCCAGGATATCTTGAGCGGAGATATCATGCTGCATAGAAGCTCAGCTGCGTGGTCAATTCAAACTTTAATGCCAACCACATGACAGTCGACACACTGCAATAGACCTTGGAATGTCACTGGCTTGCATGAAGAAACATGCAACTTTTGCCAAGAACATGAAATGCATCTTTCGCGGATGCGGCCTCGAAACCTGAACACAGTCAGCCACCAGCTTCTGCCGAGCTTTCAGGTACAGTCTTGCCATGTGGCGGACGAGATACGCGAGCAGAGCTAATAGTGCCAAGAGAATGCGGAGGCGATGCGTCGACCAGCTAGCCAAACTCTTGCATACCGCTCTGAGTCCCAACCTCACTATTGCTGCAAGCCGTGCAGGAGCTGAATTGCGCCATGAAGAAGAACTTCAAGACGGACGCGATTATCAAAGTATGGCTGCGCGTCAAGCCAATGATTGGCATTCCTAAAGCACAGCGCTCATCACAACGAGGGTGATCTAATTCTCGGCGGCTTTGCGCATGCACCAGTGGTACATGTGTCACTGGCCCTCTGTGGTTGGCTCGTAAAGTTGCCAGCAGACTGCATCTAGACAACATCAATGGTCCATATCGAGCCAACGATACCAAATCTAGACCTGATTCTCAGCTCCACCGCTATGCCCAGTCATGGAAATGGAGATCTAGACCAGGCTTGTGCAAGGAAGCAACACCTAGTAACGAGAACTAGCTGAACAGTCACTTTTAAACACCTAACGGCACAGAAACGGAGAGAACATAAAAGTCACTAAAGCCCACCGCTCGAGGTTCTACAATTTGGGATTTCATATCGACCTCATCAAGCACAAACCAATCCGTCAAGTGACAATCACCTTGAATCACCTTGGTACCAGCTCAAGATGACTACTCCTATCAAGAACCAGGTAAGAATTCGAGCCCTTCTAACCTGAGATACAGCACTCACCCCAGACTCCAGGTACAAAAAGCACCTGGTGATGAGGACGACGGAGTGCCCGACGCTCCCCCCGGTGCACCCGGGCTTCCTGGCGACGCAGATGTCAATATACCCGACGTTCCAAGTGATCCGCCTGGACTTCCTGGTGACGAGGACGATGGAGTGCCCGATGCTCCAAGTGGTCCGCCAGGGCTTCCCGGTGATGAAGACGACGGAGTGCCCGACGCTCCAAGCGGGCCGCCGGGACTCCCCGGTGATGATGGAGACGACGGAGCGCCGGTGACCACAGGGCCCATTTGATGGACCGAGGACCTGGTTGGGCAATGGGTGGTTGGGTCAAGAACCATATGTTAAGTGGTAACGCCGACAAGAATGCAAGTAATATTTCGCACTATTGTACTTGAATCCAGCTTTCTTCCTATCTTTGTGATTTGCTTGGGCATAGTTCAAATCTGGTCCGCTCATGATCATAACCCACATCGAAGCAGTCTTCTTAACTCACATTATAAGCCACGCGACTCGTTCCTTTTTGCCGACTGATCTTCCTGACCCCGACATGCCCACACAAATCCGTCGTCTCGACATGCGTGCCGCCACAAGGATAAACCTCTGCGCCCACAATATTGACAACTCTCCACTTCCCTCCCTCCGGGACCTCTCCTCCCGCAGGGATCAGTCTCTCCAGCCCTTCCTTTTTGAAATCCTCTGCGGTCCAGAAGTCGATCTCCACCGGCATTGCCCTCTCAACGTACTCTGTGACTTTTGCCTGGATGGCTTCTTTGCGCGTCCCGGGAATTAGACCTTGAAACTCGCAGGCCGCACTGTCAGGGAAGTGGCTGGCTTTGAGTTCGTCGAAGCCTTCGATCTCCTTCTCTAGTAGGTGGCGGACTGCGGCGCCGAGGACGTGCCCTGCCGTGTGTAGACGTGAGTAGTAAATGCGCTTCTCGACGTCGATGGCTTGGGTGACCTCTTCGCCGATGGTAAATGGCTTGTTGGCGTCGGCGAAGCGGCCTAGATGGAGGACGACGCCGTCATTGGTTGCGTCTTGGCGGACTGCCGAGACTGTGAACTTCGCGTCTCCTTTCTGCGAGGTGATGGTGCCAACGTCGGAGGGTTGGCCGCCGCCTTGTGGGTGGAAGATCGTTTCTTTGGTGACGAGCACGGAGTCTTCGTCTGTTGTGCTGATAGTTTTAAAAGCCTGTTGGGATGCTGAGGGGAGGCGGGAGAACGGGGTTATCGCTTGGATGAGGGTCGAGAGGGTGTAGAGCTTGGCGTTTGTCTGGTAGGTCAGAATTGTACGTGGTAAAGAGGTGGACATTGTTGCTCGAAGGGTATTCTTGGCTAACAATATGTGGTTGTTCAAAGAGTAAAATGATTGTGTCTTTGATTTTACGATCCGAAAAGATTGTTCTACAACGACAGTGTCTGCTCCAGTCTATACATAAATTCTTTCTTCTATCATCTATACCTGGAACGCCAATAGATAATCTATTTCTGATGTTTACCTTTGAGAAGACACGAGAAGGAGTTGGAAGAACATATGTCAGTGGGCGTTGACGTAGTAGAGGTGTTCAGCCGAGACCGAGAAAAGTGGAGAGGTTCCGGCATACCGACCGATGCTGACTCTCAGGGGTTCCAGCCTGAGAGAAGAGGTTGTGACGGTGGCGTTCTTGAACAATCGATGCGCATGATCCGTGAGGAAGATTCTAACAGAGTGTGCAACAGAATAAGCAGGCCTATATGTATACCTTTTCAAAGTGTACATTGTACAGCAATCCACGCTAGTAATCGGTCTTGCTGGTCCTGTGCCAATCTCAAGGTCAGGCTCGTCGGGTCTCGAGGTACACCTGCGCTTCTTGCGTGATATTGTGTCCAACGAGCCATTGCACCACAGAAGGATGGGGATACTGTTTTGTCATGTCTTCCTCGGGCACCTCCAGAGCCGCATCATTCGCCAATTGCTTTTCCAACGCCACTTTCTGAGCCAGCCAGACTTTATCCCTTGCCTGCTGCATTGGTCCGTCAGGAAGTGAGAAAGTGCTCCCGTTAGCTCTGGAAATTTCCTGGATACGTTCACAGCGCGGCTGTCGTAAGTGCTCGTAGTCTGCAATCGCTCGCGGAATGTCGTCTACACCACTGCAAGTAGCTAGACACAAGCCCAGAACTTCAGCGTCTTCCAGGGATGCCATCGCACCGGATGCCGCATGTGGTGTCATGGCGTGGCAGGCATCGCCCACAAGAACAGTCCGCCTATTGAGGCTCGACCAGGTTGGTAGCGGTGGAAGTTCTGCGATGATCCATTGCGCGCAATGATCGATGGCGTTCAAAACCGCCTTGGCTGTATCGCTGTAGTCCTTGAATATCTCTCGCATTTCGTCGACGTCTCCTGGTTCATTGTATCTTCCCAGTGGAGCGTCCCCACGGTCTGGGACCATCATCACTAAGTTGTAGAGTTCTCCCTTGGCAATAGGATATGCGATAATATGCTTGTCCTGCCCAGCCCATGCCTGCTGACTCTGATTGTCGATCAGAGCCGTGGTGGAAGGATTTTCGAGCATCTTTTCGCGTGGAATCAAAGCACGATAGCAAAAGCTTTCGCCTTTTCGTGGTGCAATATTTCGTAACGAAGGTATGGATCGTCGAACTCTTGAGTGTATCCCATCGGCACCTATAATCAAATCTGCCCTCAGCGTCCTCCCATCTGCCAACGTGATGGTAATAGCATCAACATCGACATCCACAACTTTCTGTGCGAATTCGAGTTTGACTCCGTTAGCGACGGCGGCGTCCGCTAGTATCTTCTGATAATCTACTCGGTGTACAAGCCAGTGTGGTGAGCCTCTCACCCTCTCCGAATAGCCCTTGACGTTCGCAGGAATTAGACCAAGCAGCTCGAAATCATCGTATCTCCTGATTTCCACGAAGTCTGGCCGGGTGGCGACTGCCTCAAATTGTTCTGTCAATCCCCAGTTGCTGGCCAGTCGTGAAGCAGAAGCATTTAGTTGAATGCCAGCACCCGCCTCGGTCAGAACAGGGCTACTTTCGAGGACGAGAATTTTGTGCTTCGTCTTCTGAGAGATGCTGAGGGCGGTCGCTAGACCGCCAATACCGGCGCCAACGATGATGATCTGAAAGCTAGCCATTTTTTTGGTGTCGAAATTGCGATGCTCAGTGGAAGTGTTTTCGTTCAGCTCGAGGCTTCCGCTGGGCCATGTGGAGGGACGAAGAGCACGTGTGTGTGAACTCTTACCGTAGTCAGAATCACCTTACCTGAAGTTTGTGGACACGGAAGAATATATAGGAAAACACCCTGCGAACATTCCCGCGCTTTAATTATTCGCCTAAATGGTATGAAACTCGCTTGGACGCCGGTAGATAGACAACTCAGTAGGGCACCCCATGAGAAGTTTTCCAGATGGAGGACCAGATTGCGAGGCGAAGCGAGGCTGGCGTTCCCCAGGATCAGCGAGCTAGCCACAAAATAAAGTGGCAGCCTTACCAAAAGACAGACCGTTGCGGAGTGCCAGCAGCGCGCTCGATGGGCACTGGGGTGCCCGCGGTGTCCAACAGCGTAGGGAAAATAGGTGTGCCATTTTCTTTTGAGTTGCTTCAGATAGCTGTATCAAAAGGAAAGTTGGCCGAGGCCCGTCTCACGCGTTTGCTCACTGCGCGCTGAGATCGGCCTCACATTTCTCTGACAGTCGTTTGACAACATATTCACAAAGTGGTCCTATTTTTCTTTTTACTGTAGGAGTCATAGTCTCACCTCTTTTTGGCTCACTTCAAGCTCACTTGCAAGGATGGACGAAGATCTTCCAGACACTCCAGCTTCGGGGTCCCCTTTGTCTGATATCGACTCTGATGAATTTCCTGACGAAGTCAAGTTTAATGGCAGACCGCGCTCTCACTCAAGAGACTCTACCATCTCTGCTTCCGATGACGAGACGACATCCGCTTTGAGTGCCACAACACCAGCCCACGAGATGCCTCCTGCTAAGCGTAGGAAGACGGGCACATCCAGCTACGATCATGCCACCCCCCGGTCTGCCTCAACTCTTGTTCCTCCCCGATCTCCCACAGGCTCGATCTCAAGCGACAGTTCAGGCTCTGTTCCTACCTCACCTTCGTTCGCAAATCTAGGACCGACACATCCTCTCTCTACCGCATATGCGGCGGCTCAAGCCAACCCCGAGAATCCTGATTCTGCCGACTACGTCCAAGTGACAAGATGTCTGTGGGATGGCTGCACAGATCAAGAACAGGGCAACATGGACAGACTTGTCGCGCACATCAACGATGTTCACATTGTTCCCCGTCAGAAGAAGTACTATTGCGAGTGGGATGGTTGTGTTAGGAAGGGACAACCCCACACCAGTGCATACGCGTTGAAAGCGCACATGAGAAGCCATACAAAGGAGAAGCCTTTCATGTGCCAACTCCCTGAATGCGATCGCAGTTTCACCAGGTCCGATGCTCTGGCCAAACATATGCGTACTGTGCACGAAACGGAAGCACTACGACCCAGCGATCCAGTACCTCGAGGTCATACGGGTGGCATTTCAAACGGAGGAGCATCTGCAGCTCCACTTAAAAGGCTGAAATTGACCATCGGTAGCAAGACAAACGGCGATAAGAAAGCTTCTCTTATTGGAGACTTGCCACCTCTTCCCACCCGGTATACTGTTTCGAGGAATGGGCTCGGTCCTGACGACGTTCGAATGGCCGATGACGAAGAATCCGAAGAGCTTGTCGATGCGGTGGATGTTGACAGTGTCCCAATGACCCTACCATTACCTGCCGATTACTACCCACAAGAAATCTGGGTCGACATGGACGAGTACGAGCGCAATCTGCCACCTTCTCAGTGGTTCCGCCTTTTGCGCCGGCAGATTCACTGGGCTGAGCAAGAAGGGAAAGGATTGCAGAGGGAACTGGAAGATGTCCGAGCGATGACAGAAGACGCGCATGGAAACTCCATCAGAAAAGGACTAGGAGACGAGAAAGGAGCGGACGAGAACCGGAGAATCGATTGGCTGCGATCAGAGGAGTGTCTGGATGCCCTTTTGCGCGCTGAAACTGCACAGGTAATGGAGATGTTTACGGGAGAGGCGCCAGATGTCAAGATCGAGCCCAATCCATGGGAGATGGTGAGGGTTGTGCAAGCTCTTAGCAGTGCTCCTGCAGTGTGAATGAGACAGGGCTGAAGACTCCCGTGTTGATATCTGGCCCTGCATAAATCTCGAGGCTGAAAGTAAACCAGAGTGTGTGACCACGAATACTACTCGGACTGCGTTCTCGAGAACTGATCGTCGTTCGGTTGTACTAGGTTTTCTGCGCTTATTTGGGATACGAGTACGTGCCTGCCAGAAGAGGAAGCTCCCAGCCTGTGAAACAATACACAAAGTGAGGCACATACAGTCCAAACGCCTGGGTGTACTGATTCAGAACTAACAACGCGGTAGTGCCTTGTGAAAGACAAGCCACGAAAACACAGATGTTCACAGGCTGGCGGGACTGTAGGGCTGCAGAACCAGGGGAAACGCAGACAGACGCTGCATCTTGTTCACGTTAACGGAGCCCTCCGGCTGGCCACTGAAATGCCAGCAGACTGGCATGTGCTCTTTGATCGCATGACCTGTTTCATGGCTACAAGTACTTTAGCGACCATGAAGGCGAAGTCCACTGAGATCAAAACGGATAGACCATCGTGTCTCAATGCAGAGTGACGTGCTGACATTGTCCAACCGGTGTCATGCTGGCGTATAGGTAAGAACCTAGATTGATTCGACGCTGTATGATAGGGTGAGAAAAGCGCGCAGATATGCAGGATGGGAATGAATGGAACATCTTTCCTCTTTACGCGGTTGCATTGCATATCGCAAAGTACGTTTTAAGTACCAAGTCAAGCTGAGTGGCGGCCCGCGGCTCGTTAAAGGTTGGAGCGATGGGCGAGCGAGTCGTTTAGCTGGAGTCTCGAATGCCTGTCAGACCTGGGGAATCTGCAGATGGCTGCTGCGATCTCAGCCTTGTCTGACACCATTTGTATTTTTGCCACTCTTGTCCCAGATATGCAATGCAACTGCTCGTTTGGAGTTGCAACTGAGACCATACTTCGGATTGAGACTTTGTGTAATCATGCGCTATATAGACAACAATTCATTGCTTCCCTCGGAGCCGCTTGAGGGGCTGTACTAGGCTATATCTGATTCGGCTTCAGCGACTCTCCTCAGGGGCAGGAAAAGCGTGCACTTCCGTCAGAGCCGCAAGCCGTGGGATGAGACAAGTACAAGCGAGATGCCGGGCTAATGCTTAGGCCGAACAGTGTGACTCACCAGATACGGGCGGCTAAGGAAATCGAGATCAGAACAATCTCCTTCCTTGGGCAAAGCCGCATCCTGCAGAAAGCCACAGGCAGACTGCAGTTGAAGCCATCCAGAATACCAGTGCACAGATGAGAACATAGCCCGTCTCAGCAATGCCAGAGGCCACACGATACGCAGCAAGAAGAAGCGTTGGAAAGGAAAAAAAGTAGATTCTCCTGTCGCAAGAGCGGAAGGAATCCGACAGATGCAAGCCCAGAAGTCAAAATTGGCCCTAACCCCATGCATGTAATAAGGCGCAAAAGGCCCTGGACCTTTGGCTGCGCGCCGGAAACAACCACTCGTAACGCCGGTAGGCAGGCATCTTGACAGGGCTCCCCAATCACAGTATCGATAAACGGCAAGCATATGCAGCGCCCTTTCGCGGCCACAGTGTTCATGCGCCTTTGGTCATGCTTCACAGACTGGGCAGGGAATGCGATACGGAAGGACGTCAGTGGGACGGAGAAAACATGTTTCGTGAGTTCAAGGGCCAGCCTCTGTGTATAGCCCAGTTGTTGGAGGAGAGAAAAGTTGTGGCATGATGGAATCGACAGTCCTGAGTTGCACTAGCCCGAAAGTGGGCCTTTCCAGATCAGCGCCCCAGACCACTGTTGTATAATCTCTCTTGTACCTTCAGTCTTTTGTGCGTGGGACCCCATCTCCGTATTGTTGAAGATTTCAAAGCCTTTTCGTAATGCTGTAGAGGAAGAACCTTTTTGTATAGTTTCCCTGGTTGAACCATCGATGGCCTTTGAGACTGCACGAAGGAGTGAATGCGAATGGCAAGGACTGGTAGGATATGACTCATAGGCCATCCAAATCTTAACGAAACCAGAGAAGGAATAGTCAACACGGAGATGGTAGGCAGGGGTATGGGTAGGGAGTTTTGATTAGTTGAGGTGGGGTGCGCAAGGCGGCATCCTATGCAAGAACGCAGCGAGAAATGCGACCTGGCTCGCCAAGAGTAAGCTAGGCCGTGATTGGACAGGCGCTAGGCTGCCTCACATTTCTTTAACTGCCAACGATCCGCGTCTCACTCTCCCTCTTCTTCCTTTCCTCTTCCACCCCACCATATTCATTCACATCGCATACAATTTAGAGGACTCCCATGGCGTCCTAAACACCTTCACCTCTTATCTGGCCTAGGCACGATAGGATCTTTCAAGACTCCAGAACCCTCCCCACTCAACCCTTCAGTCACAAGTTTCCTTCGGGACACCTGTGATACAGCTCCCCGCTACAAGCGTCTCGGGCTTTCACCAACCGCAACAATTCCAGCGTTGGATTTTCCAGCTTTCACCACGGATCATCAGCAAAAATGGCTTTCCCCAACCCCAAGTACATTGACTGCAACGTCGCAGAACCAACAGCAACACCAATTCGATCAGGACTTCACGCTCATCGGAGATTCGGAGATCCCTCACAGGACCGCTCCAGCCTCGCGTGCGCAGGCGATATCGAGTACAACCCCTAACTTCAGAAGACTCCCGCAAGCTCGGCATCTCTCTATCAACAGCGGAGTACCAGCAATTCAACAGTCTATCTCGTCTCCATCCTTAGGGCATTACTACTCGTCACCCGTACAACAAAACCCAAGTCCAGCATTATTGCACCACCAATTAGTTCGAGAAAACCACTTGCGCCACGCAGCTCGTTTGCAAGGCTTACCGCCAGTGCCCTCTTTCAACACAACCACCGTTCCACGTAGAAACTACTCAGCTCCCGTGCAAGGTAACAACAGCGCCCACTGGGTTCCTATCGCACCACTGACATCTGCTGCAGGCACAATGTCTAACAACGCTTTCGACTCGATGTATCTGCCGGAGACTGGCTTCAACGCCTCTCCCTACGATCTCGACTTCGATGGCCCCCACTCCACCTTCCAGAACTCCAACCATGGCACAATCTCTCCTTCCGAACTGCTTGTGGACGACTCCATAGTCTACTCGGCTCCGGCATCGACAGCGTTCCCGAACTTGAGCACTCCAGATTCAAGCTTCCTTGATTCTCCTGCTATGCCCAACAGCAGCCTTAATACCACTCCTCTGGAGGATGGATTACTCGACGGCCAGCTTAACTTCGCGGAACTTGATTCTTATGCGCCCCTCTTCCCTCAAAACAGCTTGGATGAGTTCACCTCGATGTCTACAGATCCCTCCCCATATTCAAGCGGCTTTGCTTCCGTAAACTCTGCCCCAGGACAGATGGGACGTCAGAAGTCGTCGACTGGTATGGAACGGCAGAAATCTTCTCCAGGTCGGCCTCCGAATCAACTCGCTCACGCCCGTAAGCGGTCAGACGCCTGCGGCATCTCCAAGGCACCCAGGCCGCGTAAGGAACTCCCTGAGATCCAAGTCGACAGCGATGATGACAAGGAGACCGCCAAGCGGAAGAAGAACACCGCCGCCGCGCGGAAGTCTCGCCAGCGGAAGCAGGATAACACAGAACTCCTTATGAGTGAGAATCAGCGGTTCCGCCAATACATGATTCTCCAGGGGCTTGATCCAGAGGACGCCTTGAGGGATTAAGCGTGTCGATGGGCATGGACGATGACTGCGGCGGCCATCAGGAGCCCAGCAGGGCAGCGGTACTTTTTTTCTTGGTGGAACTTGCAATTGCGTATGGACTTCGATCGAAGCTGTGATCACCTGGTGGTGATCAACGATACAGCAGCATGACGCTTGGGGTTGGGGATTTATGTTGAGCTGAGGCCTCGTAGGCTGCTCACCCAACCGCCACGTCGAGGTTTTTCTTTACTTGTTCTTGTGCTCCTGGTTCAACGACAGCGATCATGAAGGTTGATGGGCTCTCGGCCGAAAGGTTGATTGGCTCAGGCTCCCTCCTGACGAACAATATCGCTATGATTTCTTTTACGACTGACTAACGGCACTTGACTCTCAGGTTGTGCGAAAGCAGTCCTGGGATGCCTTCTGCCTCGTCGTTGACGACTTGTTGGCGATGGCGAAAACGGCCGGTTCTGACGTCTCCTTTTCATGATACTACAATGGAGTTTCTCCCCTGTGGCGTCCTTGAACTGGATTGTACTCGTGGCCTGTTCTATGATTGTGTTTTTCATTCTATGAGCATCACTCAGACCTCTGCTGTATGGCTTGGGATCTACGACGGTGTCTCCTCCATTCTTTCAAATAGCTTGATAGCTTGCTCGATGCAACTCAGTCCTCGACAAATCCCTCACTCGCTCCCGTTAACTTTCAATTGTTCTTTCAGCACATGTTATTGACCTTCGGGCAATATGTACATCATTCCCTTGCTAAGCGACTCCTATCAGCACATCTGGACATGCCATCGAATGCCGTCAGGTGCCCGGCAGTCTCAATTGCGGCTCTCTCACGTTGTTTGCCAAATGTGAAGCTGCAAGTACCCAGCACCCCCACCAGAAATTTTCCCCTCATGCAATTGAGCTCTGAGTCTTTTGCAAAACAAATCTTTCTCAAAACCCCACCATGCCTCAGATCTTTGTCAAAGGCCTTGATTCATGCCATCAATGACCCAGAAGGGCACTCCAGTGACAACATGCTAGTCATAATGCGTTGAATTCAGGGTGACCGCCGACTTCAAGATCTCATATAAAGCACAGTCACTTCCACCTTACTTCCACCTCACTTGTACTTCACTTCTCCGATATCGCAGATACAGATTAGCTCGCTCCTCAAGTCACAAGTTGAGTTTCTGGAGTCCGTCATGCCAGTCACACTGGTGCTTGGAGCCCAATGGGGCGACGAAGGGAAAGGCAAACTCGTTGACATCCTCGCTACATCCGCCGACCTTGTCTGCCGGGCGGCCGGAGGGAACAATGCAGGCCATACAATCGTGGTCGACGGAACCACTTACGACTTCCATATCCTACCCTCAGGTCTCATAAACCCTTCCTGCAAATACAACCTCATCGGCACCGGCTGTGTCGTGCACATCCCGTCGTTCTTCAAGGAACTCACAGCGCTGGAAGAGAAGGGCTTGCAAGGCGTAAGAGACAGGATTCTCATCTCAGACCGCGCGCATGTCTGCTTCGACCTACACGGCGTAGTCGATGGCATTTCAGAGGACAAATCCAAGACCGTCGATGGAGGCAAGGGTGTCATCGGGACCACCCGCAAAGGCATCGGGCCCTGCTACAGCGACAAAGTGGCCCGCCGAGGTGTCACCTTCTGGATGCTCGTCAACGAACAGCAGCGTTGGGAACGGCGGCTGCGCGACCTGGAAGCCAACTACCGCAAACTATATGGCGATGAAGCTCTCCGCGGATACAATGTTGAGGACGAAATTACCAAACTGCAGAATTGGCGCGATGAGCTCCAGAAGTACGTTGTTGATCAAACACCCCTGTTGGCCAGCGCGGTCGGCATCAAGGGCCAAGCAGTTTCAACGAGCGCCAATGGCACAGGCGGCAACCCGCAGAGCAAGATGAACATCCTAATCGAAGGCGCCAACGCCCTCCTCCTAGACATCGACCATGGCACCTACCCCTACGTGACCTCCAGCAACACCGGACTCGGCGGCGTCTTCACCGGCCTGGCGGGCCTCAGTCCACAATCCCTCTCCTCGCCCGGAAGCAACATCGTCGGCGTCGTGAAAGCATACACCACACGCGTCGGCTCAGGCCCCTTCCCTACAGAACTCGACGCCGCCATCTCTCCCACAGACGCTTCGTACGGCGAGCGCCTCCAACGCATCGGACGAGAATTCGGCGTCACGACGGGCCGGAAGCGCCGGTGCGGCTGGTTCGACCTCGTCCTGGTGAAATACTCCGCAGCCGTGAATTGCTACACGCAAATCAACCTGACGAAGCTCGACGTGCTGGACGACTTTGAAGAGATCCGCGTCGCCACGGCATACAGCTATAATGGGCAGACGCTGGATGGCTTCCCGGCGGACCTTGATGTCATGGAGGGCATGAAGATCGAGTACAAGACGTTCAAGGGGTGGCAGACTACGACGACGGGAATTAAGACATTTGAGGAATTACCTGCTCAGGCGCGGGAGTACGTCGAATTCATTGAGGGCGAGGTGGGCGTGCCGATCAAATGGATAGGCACAGGTCCTAGACGCGAGGATATGTGTGTGCGGTAGACGGTGTGCACAAGACTGGGTAGGCGATAGGCTGAGTGCCAATTTACACTACACATGTCGCCAACGGGGGGCAGGTTATGTTCAACATATGGGCGGAGCACTCCTGGGCGGCAAAATTGGCTGCAGAAAAGGAAGGGTCTGTTTCTCTTTGCTGTACATAGCTTTTTCCGAGTAGGTTGTTTGTGCTGATTGTGTCGGCTAGAGAAACCCAAGAAGAGGTCCAACAATTGTCTTGCTTGAACACGGCGTGACCCGGCACACCAAATGTTCGAGAGCACTTCCCCCCGCCTGAGTCCTATTATCATGGGGTATCTAAACATGTCGGAGGCTTTTCAAGCACAAATCAAATCCACTGCCCTGTTGTGTCTCGGGTGTACTGCTCCAGCTAATATTCCAAACCCGCTGATGGTAAACCCATACCACGCTCATGATTAGACTCCAAGATGTTCTCTTGTTTACAGAACTGCCACAACGCCCGCAATGGCAATGACCGCGGCAGCAAAACTACCCACTTGTTTTGTGTCCGCGGCCGCGTTCCCACTTGCTGAGGCTCCAGAACCTGACGCGCCGGTAGCTGAGGCAGTTGCGGAGGCAAGGCCGGTTGAAACAACAGAGCCAGTTGTAGCAGAGGTGACGATCGTGGTTGTGCAGCTGCAGTCGGAGTTGTAGACCGCGGTGGTGTACACGAATGTTCCTGAACCGGTGGCAGAGGACGAATGCTTGGTCGTGGTAGCGTTTGAGGAGGATGTTGCTGTGTAGGGAGCTGTGAGGCAGAGAAGAGAATAGTGTCAGTAAAACTGTCTTTCTTGCTTAGAAGGCTTTGTCTTAGACAGGAACATACCGACTGAAGATCCAGCACCAGAGCAAGTCGCGAGGAAAGCTGATTGAGCTACGCTCACCGCGTTACCGCTGCAAATGCTGGCAATCGCTCCTTGGACGCCGAGTGCTTCTTTGCCGCACACTGCGGAGAGATCACTCGGGTCGTCTGAGGTGTTGACGGCGTTAAGGAGACATGAAGGGGGAATGTCTGCGATGACTCTGGCCGCGAGAGCGAAAAGTGGGAGGATGATTGAGGTCTTCATTGTGAGCTGTCTCTGACTGGGACTTTGTGTCTCGGGAATTAATGACTAGCGAAGGTTGCTCGGTTGGTTTGGCGTTTGACGCGTGAAGAAGAGCTGCGGTTCGACAAGAAAGCCAAGTCGAAGGATCGAGCAAGGAATAAATTATCCGGCGACGGAAGGAGTGACTAGTGAAAAGAAAGCAAACGAAGTGCTTGCTGCTGTAGGGGTTAGTACAAAGTGAGTGAAAGAATGTGAGAAGGACTGAAAGTCGCCTGCCGTTGGTGTGTTGGGATGAAAGAAAAGGACGCAGCTCGAAACCCCCTTGAAAGAATCTGGGGATGGCGCGCAGGCTGGGATGATCGGCCAGGGGCAGATGAACGGCTTGCACGTGATCAAAGCGGAAGAATTTATTTCCACTTCCGCGTCTTCCTTCCCCAAGGTTGACCCATTCCAATCACAAGAACATGCTCTCTTGGTGCCAATTGTTCGGAGAGTCTTAGGTTGGTGATAGGCCGTCTTTGAGATCTCGCTTCTGCTTGTGATCGACTTTGCATACGTACGCCAATCCTGCCAATCCTAACGGGTTGTCTGAGCTGGAGCTCACACATCAGCGTTGTCACCCCGAGGAACGTGGGACCGGCCTTGTATCGCCAGCAAAGATATGACCAATGCGGTCCACTTTCAGACCTCCAATATCGTCGATAAGCTCCTTACCCGATGAGTTGAAGTAAGCTGTACTAGGCTCACTCTCCAGTCCTGGTTAGCGAAGGTAGGAAAAGAGGTATATCATTTCAATTTCCCAGCACTGAAAGCCCGTTCAAAGTCGGTGCTTGGCCAGCGCTGGCAATCATGGAGTCTCACGTTAAACGTCTTGTCGATCAGACATGGGGTCAGATATGCCATACTACGTTTCGAAGCTTCAGGACTGACCATGAATGACAGAGAAATTCCAGAAATGTGATGCCTCGCAACGCCTACTCATTGCAATCTCCGGCATTCCCGGGTCAGGCAAAACCACGCTCGCCGCCTCCGTCTGCGCAGGCTTGAATGAAGCCTACCACTCTGATGGTCTAAGACGTTATCCCAACAGTGGCGAACGCTCACGACCAGACGTTGCCTTCGTCATCCCACTGGACGGTTACCACTTGACCCGCAAACAGCTTTCCGAGATGCCCAATGCCGAGGAAGCCATATTTCGGCGCGGAGCCGCATTCACATTCGACTCACAGAGCTATCTGAATCTCGTCGAGCAGGTTCGGAAGCCTCTCATGGCGGAAACGTCCACGATATACGCGCCGAGTTTCGATCATGCCGTCAAGGATCCCGTTGCAGATGACATTTCCATCTCGCCCACGACGAGAATAGTCATATTCGAGGGCTTATATACTGCTTTAGACGAGCCGGGCTGGAGAGATGCCCACGCATTGATGGACGAGACGTGGTTCGTCGACACAGACATCCCGACCGCAACGCAGAGAGTCGCCAAGAGAAACTACGCGGCGGGTATATCCAAATCATTTGAGGAGAGTCTGGCCAGAACAGAGAAGAGTGACATGAAGAACGCACGCGAAGTGTTAGCGAAGAGACTCCCCGTACAGGAAATCGTTCCAAGCATCGAGGACGAGACGTGGAAAAGCGAAGAGGTCGAGGACGTGGAGAAGACGTTGAAGAGGCTGGAAGATAATGGAATGGAGGTAGACAATGAACAAGATGAAGATGAAGATGAGCTCAGGAAGAAGAGGATGAACCGGATGGACAGTATTGCGTTGATGGCAGCGGATGGTGTGGGCATGTGAATTGATGGGAAGCAAGCCAGAGTATGGAGCAAACTTTGAACAATGTTTGAGAGGAGCTACACTAACCGACAAATGCTTAACCCGGCTTGCAAAGGACGTGAGAGGACAGAGTGCCATTCTTGGAGCCATGTCGAAGGCACAAATGCAACAAGTTCATTCTGATTGTGGTCATCTATTCATACTGCGAACGCTTTAGCTGTGCGGGTAAACAAGCCTGATCCTTCCCTATTTCCTCCTCTTCTGGAGCCAAGAAAACAACGGTGTCATTCGTCAAAACTTATCGCCCATGATCCCTCGCGGAGCTACTGGTTTCACCTCATATCCGAACCCATCAACGTCACGCAGCTCAGAGCTCAAGCCATAGTTGTGGCCGTACCCGTGACGCTGTGCCGGTCGACCAACAACCTCCTCCTCGCTTTCAAAGCTCCCGCGACTGCGGTATACAGGATCCAGTTCTGTAGGCAGCGACATCGTCGGGGGAGAGGATATCGGCATCCTTGGAGATGACGCCTGCAGATGGAGCAGTGATTCGGACGGTGAGTGAGAAATATCGGCGTCAACTTTGCGGATTTGCTTGCTGTGGTATGTAGCATCTGACTTTCGTGACTTCCTTGTTTGAGGTGCTTGGGGTGATCTTGGCGTGGTGGCGTGGTTGTTCTGTAAAGATTGCCTTCGTGGCGGTATTAGTGTTGGTGTCGACGAAGGCGGCATGAAGTCCATTTCGAAGTTGAATGACCTGAACGGGCCAGGGTCGCTTAGTTTGGGAGATTGTGGTTCCGGGGAGTCTGGGACCACTGTTGTGGCGAGACTTGTCTGTGTTGCAGGTCGTGATGGTTTTCGCTCTGGTGACGGCTCCGGAGGCGTCATTTGCTCCTTTGAACCTGGTGTTATATGTGCTGGTGGTCCTGGTGGCCCGGTTGATATCGAAGGTGCTGGATGCAGGATTGATCTGACGATGAAGGCGACACAGATGAGAACACCAAGCCCGGCAAGCCCGACTCCCATATACCAAGCTCCGCGAACCCCAGCCAGCCGTTTTCGCCCGTGATCATTCACGTGGACTTCAACCGTGGAGGCAAGACCAATGCCCAAAGAGATGGAATAGTACACAGTTGTGCTAATGAGACTGCCTGCAACACCTTGCTGCTGAGGCGGGAAATAATTCGACATGATCAACGTTGCCGCTGGGAAGGACATGTCCATTCCGAATGGCATCACGACCAAGCTTGCAAAGGTCCAGCTCCAGTATGTCGTGGTGTTGATGCCCGAGTCGATGGCCAGCAGCAATGGCCCGAAAGCGAAAGCGACCAGCGCCCAGAACAAAGTCCAACATGGTTGGCACTTCTTCATCATCCATGCCGTCAACACCGAGGCAATGAAGGCAACAGGCACGATGGGAAAGACCTGCAAAGCCGCCTCGAGAGGAGCGTCTAGCTTGATGGTGAGCAGGAATTTCCACAAGAACCAGGTCCAAATGCCGAAAGTCGCCCAGCCGCACGCCACGGCGCCCAAGACGAATCCGACGTCTGCTTTCAGCATTCGAAAAGGCACCAGTGGTTGCTCGGCAATCTTGAGTTCCGTCACGATAAAGAAGGCGATGAGCAGGATGCCCAAAATGAGCAGCATGAAAATGTACTGCGTGCTCCAGCCCGACGCCGGAGCGGAGACAAGTGACACTTGGACGCAGACCAACCCTCCGACACCTGTGACAGCACCAAGCCAATCCATCTCGCGGAGTCTTTCTCTGACTGGTAGCATCTGCTTTGGAGTGGGAGGTGGTGAGACAAGGATGAAGGTGGCCGCGATCGCCAAAAAGCAACAAACCATGGCCAGAGTGTAGAAACTCCACCACCATCCTGCATATCTGGTGAACAAGGCGCCAAAGATCATCCCGGGGTAGGCTCCTATTGGTGCACACATGCCAAACAAAGTGAAAGCAAAGATTTTCTGCTTTGAGCCTGGTGGGTAAGTTCGTCCGAGCAAGGCCAGGCCGTTTGGAACCAGGAGGCTGGCACCGATGCCTTGGAAGCCTCTAGCCACGAAGAAAACCTCGTACCCAGCATAGTGACTTAAGCCGGCGACGATGCTCCAGAAGCTTAGCCATCCATACCCGATGACGACCATGGTCTTGTGGCCGAAGATATCGCCCAAGCGGCCGCCGATGAGGATGAACGTCCCGAAAGACAATGCGTATGCGGCGACGACCCATGGTAACACCGACACATTTGATACCGAAAAAGACTGTCCGATATCTTTGCTGACCGGCATCACTGTTGTCAATGTCGATTGAGGTATTAACTGGAGCATTGCCACCATGATGTTGAAAAGTATCTCTTGCTTCCTTGACATTCGGGTGAATAGCCAGCCACCCGGTGGTCCAGGGGGACCACCCGGCGGTCCCACAGGTGCCTGTCCATCTTGAATGCCTTTTTCCATGTCGAAGGGTCAGGCGGACAAAGAAATGTTGGAGAACGAAGGTGGAAAGGGTCAGCTTCGGGGTGCCAATGTTTTCGGATGCATTTGTGGTAGAATTTTGGGGAAGCCAAGAGGTAACAGGTTGAGAGATATTCCTGGGCTCGCCAGTCGTGCAGATAGATGGGAATGAATTGAAGGAAGGGATACAGTCCCTTAAGGTGTACAAAACAACATGCCAAGTAGGGTCGTGACACACGGGTACGTGGTGTACATCCTTGCTAAGTCGTGCATAGACTCCGACTCACCGTTGTGGCAATCTGGGGTCCTTGAAGAAACTCGCTGGATTCCAGAGATTGTCATCCCACAGATTAGCGGAGTGTGAATCCAGAGCGATGTCATTGGGGCAGGGTTCGACGAAGATTTTCCCAAGGCCGCGTGCTTAGCATGCCACCTAAGCAGCCACATATGAAATGAAGCCTTGGTATAAAGACGCAGACTATGGACAACCTGACGAGGTCGCCGAGTGCTCGTAGTTCAACTAAAGGCCGAGGAAAGAGGACAATAATCTTACATTGTTCCTCGTGCCCCTTGCGGTGAACATCCCCTTTGTGCCTGTCAAATGTTGATCTCCCGTGCCGGATTGAAGTTGACATGATTAAGCACGAGATCGGTACACAGGACAAACATACCGACGAAGATCAGAGTGTGACAGATGGGGCAAAATTAAAACTTTCGTAAAATCCTTCAAAAAACAACAAATTGGGAGAAAGATGGGATAGCGTTCGAGCAAGGTTTCCTGACATCGGAATCTCGCATGCAGGTCCCGTAAAAGGCTTCCGGCTACAGGCGAACAAGCCATTGATGCAGACGACTTGGTGAAGCTGAAACAGCATGCCAGGGCGCCAGGGCAAGATTGGGCCGAGATCGATTGATAACGCAGTCGATCATCAAATAGTTGAACGACCAACACTTTCCAAGTGCTTCGCTTGTACGGGACGAGTCTTTGTTTCCCAAGAGGTATGCTCTGTGGGGGCCTTTTCGCCCAATTCAGCCTCGTGAAACCGATTGAAGGCCAATATTTGCACCTAAAAGAGCTTGGCCGCGTTTGGTGGTCACTGCATTTTGAGCGACACGGAGAGTCGGAACTTGAGGAAGGAAGAGAGATTAAAGGCCAAGACATCCGCAGGTCGCCCTACGGTCTGTCCAATCTCTACTCTCTGACTGATGAAGCAGGTGTAACTTCCAGCTGCTGATAGCACGACACTCTTGCTTCGGAAACCGCGATCGAAGCTCAGTTCGTACTTCGCGTGATTGAAAGACGCGTCAACACTGTCAAAAGCCAAGCTTTCTTTCCAGTAATGCTTTGGGCAGTCGACGTCTCTTCCATCCCGTCAAGAGGTCGACGCGAGACTTAGGCGACATAGACAAGCTTGACCTTCCAACAAACTCGACTTGCTCGAGAAGCTTACTCTGTACCTGGACCTCATATCCTGCACAGGGCGACATCACGCCCAAAATAATCGTTGAGTCGATCCAGCCTCGCACAAGTGAGACGCTTGTCCCCCCAAACGTGCGCACGAAGTAACGAAGACGTTATCGTGCAGCGGCTCTGCTGTCAGCTATGTATATTGAATCCCGTGCGACCGACTGATTGGCGATGAGTGGACGCCTCCTTCTTGACAGAAGTACGAACGGATATGTCTCCCAGGCAGCCAGCCACCACGTCCCAGCCTCAACAACGTCGAAGGCGACCAGAACAGCGGGCTCAGCCGATGTCGTCCTTTCGACGTTGATGTCTAGTACTACACAGCAGAGTGCCTTCCAAGTCGAGGTACGCTGCCGAGGCAACGAGTGACAACTGGTCAGTGGTTACATACCCGGAAACTCAACAACAAATCCTGCGATGTACCCTGTTCAGAAACACCTGAACGATCCGGCCCCTCTATCGTTTCGCCGCAATTCACGCCGTGCACACATCACACATACTGTCGACCTCCTCTCGGACCTGCGCTGGTCTGACCCTTTTCAGAGGCGTCGTCCGTGCCACGACCTGCAGACTTGTACATGCGGACATGCAGGAATCAAGTAGCACCCCCAGCCTCTCTCAGGAGCCTGGTCACCGATTGGAAAGCCTTCTTTGCAAATTCCCCCATATCGTCTCCGTACTTTTCCGGCGCCTTACTATCAAAGATTTCCATAGATATCCAGCTCCGGAAACCCGTTTTGAACACAGCTTCGGTAAAGTCGACCACCGGCAAGTACCCACCATCATAGGGCAGTGGTCGATAATCATGGCTCCATTGACCTCGAGGTCTCAGGCCACTCTCGTCTGGTTTGTCCTGCAAAGGAGGATCCACTTTATAGGCGTCCGAAATCTGCAGGAGAAATATCTTCTCGGGAGGAATTGTCTTTGAGAGCTCTTCGCAGCTGGCTTTCCACCTCTTGTCCAACTCCTCCTCACTGATATCCTCAAGTCGGCCGGACTTGGTCATAGGGCTGCCCCATTCTCCTCCGGCGCTCTGGAAGGTGTCAAGACACAATCCAAGGTTAGGCCTATCGGCCTTCTTGACGATCTCCCATACGTCCTTCCAGTCTGGAGCATGCGTTGCCCAACACCAGTTCTCGTATGCAATTCGGAGCCCCTTTTCGCCGAACAAATCCGCAAGCTCAGCCAGATCTGATGCCAGGTTATCGACATTCCCCGAAATACCTTCCGCGTCGGATGAGCCGATCTGGTTTCCCGTCAGTACTGACTACTTTCAGTGTACAGCAGTTACCCACCTGTAGCATATCTGTGCCAGCTGCCTCCATGATACTCATCCAACCCTTAGCACGATCCCATGCGTCCTTCCTTTCGTCGCTATCCTTGGGCCATCCCTCAAAATTGGCAAAAGGTTGCAGCATCAGAATCTCCAAGCCAGCCGCCGTACACATTTCCCCGATCTCGGAGGCCACAGAATTGAGAGTTGCATAGTCCTTAGGATCGGGCTCCGATTTACTTCCGGAAATCTGTTGACCGTAGGCGAGTATGTCGGGCATAGAAAGCTCAATGGCATGGAACCCGGCCTCGGACAGGACCTTGAGCTTTTGCGGGAGCGTGTGCTTCTCATTGTCGTGACCTATGGAGCAAGACGCATAGCAGAGTGGAATCTTTTCACCCTTGAAGGTTGCCATTTCCGAGGTGAGTCTGAGATGAAGCTGAAGTGAGTTGATGCTGAGTCGAGGGTGAGTCCAAGGTCAGATTGAGATAAAGTGTGCTGTCTGTTTATGTTTTGGTACGGCGTGTTATCTGACCTCGGGTCCCAGAAAACTGTTCTCCTAAAGCTTTCAATTACTATAGCTCTAAGAAATGAAGTACACTAACAACGCTGTAGTTCTGTCGTCACTTTCTGCAGGATGGTCCTGTCCGGAAAGTCATATCCGTTCGGCTCATAAAATTAAAGTATCTCAGATCCGGTGACGTCAGGATAATGTCAAACGAACTCGCAATTAAATAAACATATAGAACTTTCTGAGGATAAATAAAAATATTGGTTGTTCTATCTCTCGGTCGTGTATAGTACGGCAAGGCTTCGTATCAATGCTTAGATAGACGATGATCAACAATAATGTGCTTCTTGTTCCATCTCAGTTTCCTCGGCGAGGCTCCACGAATGGTAGCGGACTTCTTGCATTCTCCTGCAGGAGGTCACTAAATTCTCGTCATGATAATCTCGTTGTAGCACTACTATCGACTTTCAAACCTTCACTCTCCACCTCCACCGCCATCCCAGACAAGCCCACCGACTGAGCATGAAAGTACCCATGCCAGCAGCAGTAACCGCGCACATAAAGCCCACCATGATCCTTGGACCTGCCGACTCGACCAACTCGCCACTGATAGGGATACATACCAAGGCCGCAAGACTGCCAATGAAATAACACGTCCCGTAGAATCTCCCAAACTGTTCCGCCTCGCACAGTTGTCCAATACAAGCTGGCGTCAGCGCCATCCAACTTCCCGTGCCGAATCCAAACAATGCGGCAAAGACATACAGCGCTGCGAGATTCGTGTGACCGAAAGGTAACCAGATGATGAGCATCGTCAAGAGAGTGAACAAGATCATTGCGAGGAGAGTATTGAACCGGCCGACTCTGTCAGATATGTACCCTGGAATAATGCGCCCGAAACAACTGCTTGCATTCAATACGGAAATGATGTAGAACCCCGTATCGTGGGAAAATCCCGTGCCGAAGTTCGCATATGTCGGGAGAATGCCGAGCGCGCCGAAGAGGACAATTTCAAATGCGAATACTGAGATGGTGAGGAATGTGAACTTCAGGTCGCCGAAGAGAGAGAGGCTGATGATGGCCTGTTTTCGTGCTTCAGGGGAGGGAGGCAAACGTGGCTTCATCAGGATGTTGGCGATGGTGAGGCAGCCAAGGAAGAGGAAGCCTAGGATACGAATGCTCCATGCGTAGCCATATCTGGGGAGGGTGGCGCGCAGAATCAGCGGAATCGTGAAGCCGCCGAAGGAGGAGCCGACCATGGCAATGCCATGCGCGAGGCCTCGTCGTCGCTTGAACCAGTGCGATACCACAGCGAGACTCGTCGTCGTAAGTGTCGCGCCTCCAATCCCTCCGAGAAAGCCCAGGCAAAGCATGAATTGCCAGTATACCTTACACTCAGCCAGCAGGAACATCATAATAATGTATGAAGTGCTTCCCAGCAAAGCGATCCATCTGGGTCCATATCTATCGAAGAGTGGACCAACCCAGATGCCCAAGCCAAGTGCGAGGTAGACGAACACGGATGGGATCCAGCCGACATCTCGGGCAGTGTAGTCTGACAGTTGATGAGCTTGGAGGTATTCCTGCACCGTGCCGATCGAAACCATAAACCCGAAGGAGGCGAACAAAGCGAGGCAGGCGCCGGTTAGGACGAGCCATGCTTGGAGGCCGCCTTCTGGGAACGTGTCGTTTTGGTGGTGAAGTGGTTCGGGGTCTTCGATGTCGATGGCATTTATGTGTTTATCGTGTTCTTGAACTGCAGATTCGCGAGTTTCACGGTCGAGCGCCGTTGACTTCGGTTCAAACTTGCCATTTTCGTCGGAGGCCACCTCGCCATAGCTTGCAGGATCACTGGACTCGACCTGTTGGACGGTGGGAAGAGAGGTGACGTCCATTAAGAATGAATACCACTATCACAAGGTCAAGGCATCTCGAGATTGAGACAGATCTCAAGTAGTTATTATCCGTCAGAACCTCTGTGACTGAAACAATATGTCATCACGCCCTTTGAGCCGCTGCACTCAGCAACCCAAACCTCTCTGTGGCCAAGTACTATTCCAGTGTGTAAAATTCGGGTTCGGTAGGTGGGGATAAAGTGGAGAGCAGGGGTCGGTCTTCTCCGGCGGTACGCAAAGGCTTCCTCGAAGGGCGTTTTGAGTCGAGGCGGCTCTGATGCCGAATGGAGCAGCTAGGTTCCTGAGCTCGACCGCACGATGATCATGCCGCTTGGCATAACGAGTACATGCAAGGCGCAATGTCGAAATGCTTTGGAATCCTGAGAACCTGTCGTACAAAATGGCGGCCCAACGATGACCCCAACCAACGTGTGCTCAACCGAGTCATTAAATGCGGCTCAGACTTGCCTTTTCACCCTTCATTGGGCTGGCTTGGCGGTTACAGGTTGTTCCTGGGAACGATTGCAACCAGCTCAAGGCGCTGAACCTCAGAAGTATCTGTGATTTGTCATCACCGCCGCTTGACGTGCTCATTCTTATGCAATTGCTGGGCGGCGACGGACTGTGATTCATCCTTTTCAGCGTTGTGAGATCATTTTTCATGACCATGTCAGCTCGTAGGCATGAGGACGTCTGTCCCCTTTGTCCTGCCCTTGCCGATGTCCATTTTTGCGGTTCTGGCACCAAACTGAATGGCTCTCTTCCTCTCCGTCGCAGTGCTGTGCATACCCAGCTTCCACATGGCCAACCTGAGCAGCATCTTCGCAGGTTCGAGGTCCTCTGGCTTGGTTACCTGACTACACTCTTCATAGTGCTTCGGCATATGTTTTCCTGGCCGAAATCCACACTTTTCCCACACCGGTAAACCTAAAGAAAACCTCACGAAGTCTTCGTCTAGGTAGGGGTAACGCACCTCTTTGCCCCAGTCGCTCATGACCCGGTCGTCACGTCCCAGGTTGCGAGACCCGATCCGAGCAAAGTCGAGCTCGAGTTCATCCGCCAAACCTGCGAATTCAGCTCGAGCGAAAGCTGCAGCATGTCGTGCGTAGCCACCATAAAGTTCATCCGCTCCCAACCCTGAGAGCAGGACTCTCGCGTCGGAATTGTAGAAGTCAGTCTCTGATAAGGCAGGATATGCGCTTTCGGAGGAGAATCCTGTCCCTCTAGCAGCGAACCAGAGGGCCATGGCTATCGACAGGTCCATTTCTGTATCGTGCGGATGCATGAGTTGTTGTATGGTCGATTTGTAAGCTTGTGATTCGACATAAGGTACATTGACCGCCACAAACTTCCACCTTCGGTGCGGACATACCTGGCGGAGTTCAGAAAAACTCCGACGACCAGTCACTCGATCCGGGCACAGTTCATAAGCCGAGTCTGGGCCTTTGGCCAAGGCGGCAAGGGTGCGTGGGTTCTCAAAGGCCACGTTCAACAAGTCCACATCTTCGTCCTGTGGCAGAATTTCGTGCACGAGGCGGGCAAGCAGTGCGCAATCTAGCCCTCCTGAGAAGAGAATTGCGACTTTTGCCGAAACCGTGTGCCACCGACCTTGGGAAAGAGATGGGATGTCCACAACCCTTAGCTTTAGAGCATTCTTTAGATGCTCCAAGAAGGACTCGACACTTGCTGAAGTTGGACTTGATGTTAGAGAAGAGGAAGGGCGCATCTTATTCATGACAGGCAGTGGTTCAGACCATGGAAGTTCGCTGGCTGTGATATTTCCATCCTTGAAGGCAATGAAATGGATCGAGGTAGTAGCAACCTCGGTGATATGCATACCGACTGGGGTCGCGAAAGCACTACAGAGTGTCAGTGACTTCTCCTGGTCGCGACTGAGCAACAACGATCGGCGGCCTAGCCGATCTCTCCCATAAAAGATCGTAGAGGTCGGTGCATCATAAAAGACGAATGCGAAGGGCCCAGCGATTGCTTGGAGCACTTTAACAACGGTTTGTCGGTGATCACGATCGGCGGCTTGCGAGGCATGCAGTAGGAGATCAAACACTCTCGCCGAGTCATTCCCTTCTATGGTGGAGCCGCCAATTTTCCACGCCTCCCCGTTCCAGCAGAGAACGGATCCTGATAAAGGGTCATACAGTGGTTGTTCTTGAATATGATCACCGCGCAGAGCTAGGACTGAGGAGATGAATGTTAGGTATATGTCGCCCGATGCCGCGTGGAGCACGGCGCTCAACTCTTCGTAGCTGTCTGGACCTCGTGCAGCAAGTCCATCTTTGGTACGTCGGTCGGGAAGGATTGGGCGACTTTTCGCTGCCGAGAAGAAAATCCCACACATGGGATTACCGGCACACACAAAGAGGTGAGAACGCGATGGACTCGGTTATCGTGAACCACGCTCTCGAGATGGGATAAGTTTAAGGTGACATGAAGATAAAAGTTAAGATGAGGTGAAATTGAAAGGAAGATCAGAGAGAGATGGAAGCAGCGCCTGGAGATTTAAGCGCCGCTGGCCAATCAAGTCGCACTTTGAGGTCCACATCATCGGCTGCACGATGCGCTGGTGGCCTTGCAGTATCTCCGACGTTCATGCACGGCTGCGACCGTCATCCTTGAAGGAGGATTGAAAGAGTTCTGTCCTGGCAATGAGAGACGTGGTTGCAATCCGTCTCAGAGATTGTTACTGATCCTATTCTTGCTTGCGCCGCCACTACCGAACGGACATTCATCTACTCGTCTTGTGACGTTCGAGTCGCGCTGTCGTCATCCAGCATTCCCCAAGAATGACTTGGTGATTAACCTACCAGCAGCCTGACGCCTCCAGCTTGTACGCAAAGCATGTCGTGGCTGCAGCACAATTCATAACCACGGCGACGGCCACATCTTTCTGTCAAATGTCACCAAATAACAGCCATGCAGCCATGGACGCTGATCAGAAAGCCGTTCCGTCGGAAACGCCTGGGCCAAATCTCATAGACCTTGAATCACCTGCGGAGGACCCTTCTACAGAACTGACCACAAAAGATGTATCATCGGATACCAAAAGGGATCCGGGAGTCGATGCGACACTCAACCTACAAGGCCTGCAGATCAACGAAGACGAACCCGAGAGCAAACGCATTCCTTCACCGAAAGTCCTTCCGTCCACACCTCCTCCTCCCGAACCGCCAGCTGCCAGCGAGAAGCCTTACCTTGACCCAACGCCGAAGACTCCAGCTATATCAAGACACCCGTCCGTGAAGGTGCCGGCGGAGGAGGAGTATAATGAGAAGGATCCAGCCTATAACCAAGACGTTCAAAACAATGCTCCGGACACGTCAAATCAGAAATCTGGGGTTGACCCGGACGCAGACTCTACGTCGGAAATCCAGAGCATCATGGATCAATTCGACGATGAGACAGCGGCACCTTCGAAGGAATCAATCATGTCTCCCAGGCACGAATTGACTGGCCCCATTCTCGGCTCACCCGGTGCTTACCCACCGAGAAGGTCGAGCCTGGAACATCTACGATCTCGAGACTTGGACAACGTTGCGTCTCCGGTCATCTCACATCATTCAGAAAAGCCTCTACCTTCGCCACCTTCAGGAGCCTCGAACCACGATTTCGGCCCGCTGAGAAGTCCTCCCCTGAAGGGACCGACCCAGACCCCGTCTACTTCTATCCCAGTGCAGCCACCACCCCCAGAGCCAGAACCTGAGCTGTCGTTCGACTTTCATCGATTCCTAGAACAGCTACGGCATAAATCAGCGGACCCAGTCGCGAAATTCCTGCGCTCCTTCCTGACCGAATTCGGCAAGAAACAATGGATGGTTCACGAGCAGGTCAAGATCATAGGTGATTTCCTGGCTTTTATCACGAACAAAATGGCTCTCTGTGAAGTCTGGCGAGAAGTGTCAGATAACGAGTTCGACAATGCCAAAGAAGGTATGGAAAAGCTTGTGATGAACAGGTTATATTCGCAGACGTTTTCTCCCGCAATACCTCCACCGCCTCAGGTTGGGCGGTCACGATCTAGGGGCAGGCGGAAGGAACAAGAAAAAACCAGCACATCAGGACGGCGCGGCCAACACCAAGAGGATGTCGAGCGTGACGACGTCCTGGCGCAAAAAATCCGGATTTACAGCTGGGTAAAAGAGGAACACCTCGAGATAGCTCCGGTTGGTCCCAACGGCCAGCGGTTTCTCAAGCTTGCTCAGCAAGAACTCCTGAAGATCAAGGGATATCGAGCACCCAGAGACAAGGTCATCTGCGTCCTGAACTGTTGCAAAGTCATATTTGGGCTGCTCAAGAACGCAAAGAGCTCAGACACCTCAGCAGACTCGTTTGTTCCTCTTCTAATATACGTCGTCTTGCAAGCGAATCCCGAAAACCTCGTCTCCAATATCCAGTATGTCCTTCGGTTCAGGAATCAGGACAAGCTAGGAGGAGAGGCTGGCTACTACTTGTCTTCACTATCCGGCGCAATCCAATTCATCGAAAGCTTAGACCGCACCACCCTAACAGTCAGCGACGAAGAATTCGAACGCAACGTCGAGAACGCTGTCGCAGAAATCGCAGAGCAAAACCGGCAGAATGAACAACTAAGCCCCATTGCCGGGTTTACGGAGAAATCGTCGCTCGCGGAGCCGGAGCTCACACCGCGGAACTCGATGGACGTGACTTCGCGGAGCCCCATGCGCAGAGATCCCAATAGGCAGCATACAAGCTCTGGAGAAGGCTCGGACGACAGCGTAGCAGGGCTTTTACGGACGATCCAGAAGCCGCTGTCAACAATTGGGCGCATTTTCTCCGACCAGGACACTTCGTCTTCGTCTCAGGAGCGTCGGCCGAGCCCCAATCCGGCACCTAATCCACCGCCGAGATTGAGTCCTAGTGTTTTCCAAACGCCGCCTCCTCAGGCGCAAGGGGCCACAGGCACGGCGCCTGTGTTCGATGCTCAAGAGGCGGCGGCGAGGCAGGCAAGCGCCGAAGCTGCTGAAGCGAGGCGGATATCGCGAGTAGAGCACCGGACTGTGGTCGAGACTCTGTGCGGGATGTTCCCAAACCTGGATAAAGATGTCATTGACGATGTGGTACGGCAGAAACAAGGCCGCGTTGGTCTTGCAGTAGATGCTTGTTTGGCGTTGACGGCTGGGAATTGAGCATCAGGAGGA
Organism: Cladophialophora chaetospira; assembly: GCA_030247875.1. Lineage (NCBI taxonomy): Eukaryota > Fungi > Ascomycota > Eurotiomycetes > Chaetothyriales > Herpotrichiellaceae > Cladophialophora > Cladophialophora chaetospira. The sequence continues at coordinate 655,472 of JAPDRK010000011.1, forward strand.
ACGCGCAGACCACATCTGTCTTCCTCGATTAATGTCAAAGATGGCGATTTACTGCAAGAGCCATGATTCAATCGAAAATTCACGTACGCGCTCACCTTTTCTTCTATGTGTGTTTTTCGTGCCACAATCTGACATCTATTCGTCACGACGCAGCCAGGCTGATCAACAAACAAGGCTATCCTCCTGTCGTCTCCTGCCACTCTGGCAATGCGGTAGTAATTTGGCCTCGAAGTTGAACCTACCCCAAAGGAGCCGAACCAGATATGCTCCACTTGTGCGAACTCAGATCTGCCTCTGGCGGAGCTCTATTCATGTCCGCCGGGACAAGAACACTGTGAACATTCTTCGGTACCTCAACATTGCCTGTGCTGCAGCTCGTCAGAGGCGCTGCCGGCCTGCAAGTTGATCAATCTCTTTGGATGACGAGATAGCAGTTTTTTCATGCGAAAATGAGTTCGAGTCCGGATCCGGGCGTGGTAGTCCATGTTGCGGAGCTCTTTGAATCCTCATACTATGGTTCGAAGGGAGGGCGACCTCCGTCGTTGCAGGGCACATGTTGTACGTGCCTAGCTCATCAAGAGTGCTCGATCGTACAACCTCTGAGCCGGTACACTGCTACAATGCCTTTCCGGACAAGTCACCGGAGCCTTGTGGTCGTTTAAGGGGGCGAGAAGGACGAGGCTGCAGGTGGTTCTGGACCCGGATGAAACGGCGCAGTGCAGAACAAGCTTGCTTAGCAGCTCATCGATCGTGAGCTCAGACATGGACTGTCTGCGTGGATTAGTCCCCTCGTTAGCAGCCAGTGGGACCTACAGCTCTGCATATCGCCAAGAGATGTTTCTTCACGGGGGGTTGACTAAACAACCAACGTTGTGATTTAGCCTCGATCCTGCAAGGACGGGATGCGAGTCGGCAAGTCTTGCGGGGGCTGAGTAAACATGGGTGAAGCTGCAGAGATGCGATTGTTGTTGATCCTGTGTCCTCAATAGACGCTAGCTTCCCGAACTCTGCCAAGTCGCCATCTTGATGTCTTGTGCAGGCGGCATTGGGCCTCGACGAGACACGAGTGAAGGAATTCGTACTCCGGGGCATTCAGCTCCTTGTCCATAACTCAATGCTTCGGCATTATGCAACTGCACAAACCATGCAATGAGCAATATGTTCGTCGGGGCCGACATGACGGAGCGACAGCAAGGGTCGGCGGACGAGGTTCACGACGAGACACGCATGCAAGGCCGGGCCGACTCTTCCGAGTCCTGAGGAATATCTTTTTCGGCTGCGAAATTCCATTAGCGATCAATGAACACGAGGAGAGTAAGAAGCGCGGGACGCAGTGTCGTGCGCAACACGCCGATTCGCTACTAGATAGCCACGGCAAACGGAAAACGGCATGACCACTGGACAGTCATGGCAGCCTCGCAGTAAGCCGAAGAGTTCTGAGCCATATTTATTGGACGGGCAGTGATGTTTCCAGCCGTACCCACCTTTTGCCGCGCTCAAACCTCTTCTTTTCGCCTCGGAGAGTTGGCTGCACGCCTAGGCGCTAGATCGAGTGTCGGATCCGAAGGCGTAGCTGATGGATGGGCGACCGTCAGAAAAAGGATGGCGGATTGGTGGGCGATTGGTGGAGGGGATGTAGCCGCGGGTATGTGTCTGGCTCGAGCTAAGAACCCTGGCCTTGTGCCTGATCAGGAACAGATCGTGCCGCATGCAGGTAAAGGTAGCTACGTGCAGCTCGTGTTTGCTTGGAAGGCTGATTTATGATCATGCCTGGCATTTGTTTTGTCGATTGTTCCGGCGGAAGGAGTTGTTTTCTGTGGTTGCGGGTCGTGGACTGTCAACTAGCTTCACGTCAGGATTCTCTCAGAAATCTGGGGAGAGCAAGGGTACCGTCCCATGATTTTCTTTCGGCAGAAAGGATGACGCTACTCATCTTGTCGTCGTCGAGACGCATGCTGAAGCAGTGGAAGGAAGCTGTGACCGCTTTACAGGTTCGCCGTTGCTGCTGCGACCGATCGTTGCATCGAGGCCATCCATTTCCCCGGAATTCGTTTCCATGGCAATTCGTGATGTAACAGATCTTGGGGAATACGCGTAGCCTGTTATTTGAATCCTGGGATTGCCTAAAGGATATCGCATCCGGGCCTCTTGCGCACATACCCCGCTGATAATTTGTGGTTGCTGCCACTGGACAGTGGAGGGTTGTGCAAGTAGATTACAGCTGGAGACGCAACATTCCCGCTCGCGCTGTTCTGCTTTTTGTTGCTCGTTCAAAATGAGCAAATTACATGCTCAATGCCCATTGGTGCAGTGCTTGAGAAGAAAGCTGCTTCTCTGAGGTTTGTCATGAGCTCAAGCGGGCCCGGATAGCGCACCAAGAGGATGCCTGCGCCAACAATCGAGGACGCTTCAAGGACACATTGGTCAAGGATCGAGTGGGCGTCAGTAATAAGAGTTTGTCTGATCAATGAAGCTCTGGGCTATAAAAGGCAGTAAGTAATGGGAATCTGAAAGGAAGGAGAGGAGCAAGGTGTTGAAGGAGATTGACTGGCAGGCGCAATCAATCAAGATGAAACAAGACAGGCAGGCGTGTAACATGCACAAATTTGTCATCAACATGTATTGCTCTGGTTATCCTGGGTATCATATTTGTAGACCTGGGATCGTTTTTCTTTCCTCCTTCGTTTCAGTGAGCTTCAGCACTGGAGCATGACCGTAACCGAGAAACAAAAACAGAGCCAGGCCTTCTTCATGTAGCCGTTTCCTATGACAAACCTGGCTCATGTAGAAGCTTCCTCGAGATCGAAGAAGTCGTCAACGCTGACTGCATCGTAATCATAAATGACAAATCCTCGGTGGCTTGTTGCCGTCTCTTCAGGCTCCTCGTCTTCTGCTTCAGCTGCCGGACTCAGGCCAGATGAATGCACATCTGATTCTTCTTCTGTATCAATGAAGCCACCGTTATTGACGCTATCAGCGTGACTTGATCTGTCCTCATAGGTAGGAAACATCTTCTGTAGGAGGGCCTGATCGATCGAATAGTAATCTTCTGACGCAACTTCGACTTTGATCTCGTCCTGCTTCCGCTTCTTGCTGGGTTCTTCGTACTGGCTTTGTAGAGTGATTGGGCTCAAAAGATCCTCCATCAAATCGCGCTCGTTCTCAGTGAGGCGCATTCCGTCAAAAATATGTCCAAACGGCCCGGAACGAAATTGCTCACAAACGGCGGCTGGTGTAGGGCAACTTTCCGTGGAGGCGGGCGAGGCAGTCGAGTCTGCTACCAGGGATCCTGGAGAAGAGACGGCATCTTCAGTAACGTATGATTCGGTGTTCTGGCGGTCAGACGATGTGTAACGGTGGCTATCTTTCGGATGAAGGTGACGAAGATAGTTTTTCAAGATCGAAGGCTCGATGAAACTCGGGAGACAAGATTTGTTCGTTGCTGGCGGTTTGGCTGGAATGGCTGGGCTCGGCATGCACGAGCTGAATGTATGGGGGTCTGAATTTGACCTTTTCGGACTCCGGGCTTTGGTCTGCTCGGAGGTTTGCTGTTGTCTGCCATACAGGTAGGGTGTCGGTGTCGAAAGGCGATGGCGTCTTTCTCCAGACCCAATGTCATTGCTGTGCCTTCGCTGTGCTGCCGAACCTGACTTCAACGCCTGCAGATCTCCATGCCCCACCTTCCTCCTCTTCGGAGCTGGTTCATGCCATCTGTTTCCAAGCGCCTCAAGCTCCTCCTGTGGGAATAGACGGTCGACAAAAGACATAGCGACTAGTGGATCCGGGTATACCTGCGTGCCCTAATCCTGACTGGGCGATGGCAAATATCTAACGATATGTAACCAAAGCACAATAGATGTCGGAAATGGGAACGGCAGATATAGCGGAAGTCATGAGAAGCGTTTGAGGTCAGGGACAGAAAAGGGTTTATAGTTGGTGTTCCGAGCACGCGCGATGGAGGGCTCGAGGGTGTGCAGCTCCCGCCCATCACACTAGGGCTTCCCACGGGCGACTTGCAGGGTCTCAAATACTACAAGTAGTCTAAGCGCAGTGCATTCTGACTCCCACCGGCCGTAGACAAGGGGTGGCTAAGCGGAGCCAATCCAGTTCCTCTCGGACCGAGTCGGACGTCGAGCTTGGAGTGGTGCGTTTCGCCAGGGCTTAGCCACGGAAGGATAAGCATTGAGGTCGGAAGAAGAAGAGGTCAGCATTTTCCGGCCAATGAATATCCGCTTTCGAGCACTAATAGCAAGATACGTACTCCACGTCAGGCGGATCAAGTGAACGAAGTGTATTTAGCTCAATCCTTAATAGTGAGTAAGCTGACGAATGAGGGGAGAGATAAAGGAGGAGGAGTTTGCAATAGTAGCTCACAAAGATGGCAAAGGCTTCGAAAGACGAGCTCGTTCGAAAAAGAAAGTCAAATGCGGAGTTGATTCGGAGTCTCCGTAATCCCCGTCTCGACCCTCCAAACTCCAATGCCATCTTCATTTCAATGATTTAACCATATCCGGGGATCTTTAAAAGCAATTTCCTGGGGGTGGCAACACAGAAAACAGCAAAGATGTGACATCAAGTCCACGGTCCAAAGCGTTGCGCGTTTCTGGAATTGATGCAAAGTTTGGCAGCATCAAACAGAGTGCCAAAATCGCTTCGCAGGCACACTCAACTCGAAGTTGACTTTAGTACAGAGCTTTCACACGGTCTCGACCTTGACCTCAATCACGGTGAATCATTAGATCGGCATCATAAAAAACATCGAGTCCTGAGATTCTCGGTTGTGGTTCTTGGCAGGCCAGGATCTTCGGATCCGAATGGGGTCACACGTGGTTTCAAGTACATTCGAGTCCGAATGAATCCCTCGAATCCCGTGAGTTCGGATTCCTCCCTCGAAATGCATCATTGATCTAGCTTGCTATTTTAAAGGGCTTGATGCTATCCTTCGTCGACGACTATAAGGACTGGGTCCTGCCCGACGACGAGCCGTTCTCGATCCTGTCACAACAGTTTGGGGCTTGAACTTCCCGCAGCTGTTCGACTGCGCACTATCAGGTGTACCCGTGAGTGGCTTAAGAGCAATCCATCAGACTCCATTTGAGCGCATTTCATCCGCTGCTTGGTCCGCAGGCTCTGTTACTTTCATTTCTAAGCAATATGGCATCTATCATATTGTAGATGTCATGTTGTCAGAAGCTCTCACGGACAACGACGAGGCTGCCAGGCTGTCTCCACCAATGTCAGAGCAAAGTCAGAATTTAGGTAAAGTATGGTACGAGGGGCAAAATATCCGACTGACGTTGAACACTCTCTGGATTTCAGCCATCCATCAATGTGCAGACTCTCCAGCTTAGTCAACCAAGATTCTAGAACTCCGGTCTATACAGTGCCTCATTCTTTTTCTTCTGAACAGTTGTATCAATCCAGTTGTCAGGAAAGCCTGTGGTCAACTTGAGTAACCTGTCTCGAGTAGACTTTGGCCAAGCGTTGGAGGCACGACCCCAACTCTCCAGTTGGCTTGACCCCTCCAAGTCGGATGACTCGCTCCGCTGCTCACAGGGTGCCGGCGTGACCTGCTTCATCAAGCCCTACTACTGAGGCTATTTTCTGATTTACTCTCCTGGCACCGTTCTCATCAGATAACGATCCTATCAATTGCAGCTCACAACCCCTGGAATTTCTGACAAATTCATTCATTGGTCAGCCTCGTTGTTAACACTGGTCGATATGGGAAGAGCAAGAGTTGAAGACGACAATTGGTATGGGATTCAGGATCCACGAAAGAGGAAACAGATTCAAGACAGACTTGCGCAAAGAGCCAGAAGTATGCCGAAGTCGCCGGGCGAGCATCGTTGCACCTCCTTTGCTGACAAACCTGACTAGGGAAGCGCCTGGCAGAAGCCAAAAAGTCGGGCGAGGGTCTCTGCCTTGACGAGCAGAATTGTGAGAGCACCTCCAGTGACTCTCCGAGCAGCGTCGGTAGCGAGAGTACAGCCTCGAATGTCTCGCAATGCCTAGTGAGATCCACCGTGCCTCGATCCCCGATGGGCTACCCGACCATGATCTCTACGAGCGATAAAACTACTACTGTTAACTGCACCGTCACCGCCTCCATTTATGGGGCACTGTATCATAACGGTGCATTGGTAAGTTTACCTTGTGGTAGATACATCTCTTTCCGATCATGTTGTGATGCAAGAAATTGAAGCTATCCCTCGTTCCCGTACTTGCAGTCTTGCATGCTAACGCTGCAACTCCAAAGATGGGTATCGCCTGTTCCGTTTCTGCTTCCATCAAGTCCTGCCAGGCCGGTCCCGAAATACCCGATTCTCTACAACCCACCGACCTACAAATGACAATCGCGCATCCCAGTTGGATCGATCGCTTTCCCTTCCCGAAGATGAGAGACAACATGATCACGCTGATGGGCATCATCGACGAGGAAGAGTTTTTGGCGGATCTCTTTTGCTTCACCAGCTTCACCTTGGACGCCGGCGCAGCACCTTGGGATCCCAAGGCTTGGAAGATTGGAAAGGAGTTCTCGGCAAAATGGGGCTATTTGTTTTACTAGCAACGCAGCAGGAGTTTGTGAACGCAATATTGTGAGAGATGTATGCAATTTGATTGCCATTTCACAGCCGATGTTCGGATTTTGGACCTCGACCTGACGCTACTGCCTTGGCTACCACCGCCGCAAGCTCCGTGGGAGCGCTCACATTGGGACAGTGTCCTATATTCAAGTGGTGCACGTCCACCTTCTTTCCACTCTCTTTCTCAATGCTTTCGATCACAGAAGTCTGAAACTCCGGCGGTAGGATCACATCCTTATCACAGAAAATAAACGATACCGGAATGTTGTTGTATCCCGGATATGTAAGCTGTCCTTCAAAGCTTGGGGCAGAATGATATGGCATCTTCTTCACCCACTCCATGCCTTCTTCGAGTGGCATATCAGAAAATGTCAATTTGGCGCTTTCTTCGATAACGTGGCTCATGAACTCGCCCTATACGAATTGTCAACCACAGAGCGTTATCGCAGCCGTCCAGATGATCGAACTCACCTCAACATTGATGAATGAAGGGACCAAATCTCCCATGAGATCTTTCAATGATTTTCCTGGAGGAGGCACCACCGAAGTCACGTATACAAACCTCGAAATTCCACCAGGTTTGCCCGCTGCCCTTCGTTCTTCTTTCGAAAGCCCCTTCGAGCACTCCGTACCAGGCAAACCACCATATGAGTGTGTCAGAATGACAACGTCCCTGCCTTGGTCCGCCAACCTCTCTGCAATGTCATGGAAAAACTCCGCATCTTCTTGCATGGTTGCAGCTTTCTCGCCGCGCAGCGGGGAGCGGGCGGACGAAAGAAGCGTTTCGGCGATGGCTTCATGGCCATATGATTGAAGGGCGGTCACAAGATCGGCATAGAAAGATGCGGGCGAGAACGAGCCAGGGACTATGACGATTGCGGGTTTGGCCTGATGAAGACTTGCATCTTGGATCATTTTGGCGTCGGCAAGAAGCGCGCGGATGAATGCAGATCAGCTGTCGGAAAGATAGGATGCTTCTGACGATGAGAGAGAGCGAGGAATGAACAAGCCAGAGAGCGAACCGTTGAGAGAGGGGAGTATTTCTGTATTGATAGCTGTCTCAGGTTGTACCTTCCTTTGGTTGGCACCTGTTTAGCTCTTGCCCAAGGAGACCTACTGTGAGATGACTTTAGCGACCGATGAACTAAGCTCAACTGAACAAATTCATTCGACAGTTCAGATAGTCGCCGAAGCACCCCAGATCCTCCTGCGCCAGACATTCGGCCTTTGAAAGTCAGAAATAGACGAGTGGGAATGTCAGAACATCCTCGGCAACCACTGATCCCGCTTTAGGCGGACCTAGATTCCGTACCTGCATCAGCCCGCATGCGTGTTGGCTCAAACCCCAAAGGATCGAGCGGCATCTTGAAACCTCGCGTTCTTTTCGGTGGAACATTCTGGTGTGCTTAACGCATTGGCTCATTCTCTTGCCTTGTTTTCAATATCACCATTCACAGGCATGGGCACCCCTCGTCGTGATCATACAGTATCGTGCCTCTGAGCGAGTGAGCTCACGCAATGCCCTTCTCTACCTTCTCACATGCCGGCAGAGTTCCTTTGCGCTGCACTTTCTGAAGCGCTCCTAAGGCGAAGGAGGTGCAGTGCCTGCCGAAGCGGAAGTACAGTCCGATGAGCAGTGACATCGCCGAAGTGGACGCGAAATACACCCATATGTTCCGGTTCATGCTCAAGGCCCCAGAAACATCCACCTGAAAAAACACCATGCTGAAGAATGTCGCAAGGAAGGTCGCCGGGAGAAAGATGATGGACACAGCGGCCATCTTTCTCATCAGCAAGCCGTCGGTTCTCGCATCCTGGGCCATCGCAATGGTCACGTCGCTGTCATTCTTCGCCAGTAGTGCGACCAGTACACTCCATTGGGTATCGATTCGCCAGCTTAGGTCTTCGGCTTGAACAGCTTGTGACTTTTGTTGGCTCTGATACTGGCCAATGGCGTCGAGGATTTGCTGCTTAAGGATCTCATCTCGACATCCTTGAAGAGCCTGGAATCTTGAAAGTGCTTCGGCAAGAAACTTGAAGTGCTCGCCAGCACACTTCGAATGCCGTACGACCGACTTGATCCAGCTATGTGCCCCTGCGGTTTCGCGCCACAGTTGAGACAATCTACCCTGTTGTGGTGGTTGTATATTATCGAACGACTTTCCAAAGCCCGTCTGTTGCTCGAGCAGCATAACGTCAAAATCCAGGGACCGTCGAGACTGCTCCAACTTCTCCAACCACGTGCTGAGGACAGCAAGTAGAATATGAAAGACGTGTACTGATGGCACGCCTCGGAGTTGTGACGCCAAACGCTGAATCTCCAAATCAAGGCTGTCACCCATGACGAGTACCAGGTTACGCTTCGAATGGAAGTCGTGCCGGGCGTATACCAGTTCGAAATGCGAAGTCTTGAAGGAGATGTGATACGCACAGGGACCGGACTGCTCGTCATCTCCTCCATGGGCGGCTCTGTTATCGTCACAATGAGATACATGTTGCCATGAGCAACCATTATTGTCATGCAACAGTTCGACAACAACGGGCGGAATCATGAGAGCTGTGAGAAGGCTTTGCCATGTTGTCGATTCGATGTTGAGCTGGATACACGAACGGCTTGTACTGTAAAGTCTTGACTGATACAGAAACAAGACCCTTGTGCCCATGGCTGGCAAGTTGGACAGATCTCCGACGGTATTCAGGCTGGTCTCAGCCAGGTCAAAGGAGTACTCGAGCGGGCCAATTCGCGTGAAGTCGATACATGCTAACGGTTTCTTGTCTCCCATGTACTCGGTGTCTCGAGCGTTGAGGTCCATGGCTTCAGTTGGGTCCATTGTGAGTGGCGAAAAGTATCGGCAATTGAACGGCCAGGTGTCAGAAGTTGATGATTCCACATAACAGAAGCGACGACAGAAATCGCCATGCCGATTGGCCTTCCAAGGCCCCTCTCTACAGGCTGGAGGAATTGGGAAATGCGTGAAGCGGTAACGTTTGCTCAGAGCTTGTGAATGCGTCTCCATAGTCAACAGAACTAATCCTTCGATCTGGAGGTAGTCGCGACACGGTCCTTGGACGTCGGCTGCCGCTCTCCCTCCACAGCGTCAACGGGTACCACAACATATTTCACTTCTCGTAGCAGCTGCCGGGTTCCAGGGTTACGGAGACAGTGTCTGCAAAGATGGACCATTCGAGACCATCCACACTGTCTGTGGTTGTGATGCTGGGACTGCAGGCGTCCTGATGGCCACTGAAGAAGGTGAAGAAAGATGCGATATCCGGGATTCATCAACCAGGGGCTTTCGTAGCCCTTGTTGATATTCGGTTGCCTTGCAGGTTCCGGGGATGTCAGTGGCTTCTGCCATCTTTCCACAGGCGGCCCGCTGTCCCCGCGGCGCTAGCTTGCTCGATCGCCAAGCGTGCTCATCTCACCCCCAACTTGTCGCTTAAGCCAACGTGGTCTTCTTCCACTATCTATGGTCACGATCATCCAGGTACTCGACACACCGCCTGACAATTGCCCGAAAACATAGGAACTTCCCCCTCTTGACGACTCTCGCAGTTCCCCTGCATGCGGACTATGACGAGAGCGGGACACCCTGTCAGAGTGATTGACGAATTATTTCACCTGTTCTGTAAAGATTCTCTGCGCCTTGCGGTGGCCCAGGGACACCATTACATGGATCGAAGTTTGACAGGTCACTCTCAGTAACATCCACCAAGATTTATGATGAGGAAGGTGGCGGCACGTCCCATCCGACGAAGCACGCGAGCATGACTACTGGACCGGATCGCCCTCGGAACTGTACGAGACGACATCCGCGCGAAGCTTAGGTCCTGCAAGGCATTCAAAGTGTAAATCCTACCTCATCCCGCAATAATGTTTTCAAGTGAATGAGCTGATAGCGGGCTGTACCGTCCGCAGATGTCACAATGACCACAGCTAGCCCTGATCATCGAACGGGATATGCTGGTCGAATTCATGCCTTGAGCAGGCGTTGTGCCGTATCTAAGCCCACTTGGGTCGAAGACAGCCTCGTCTGGAGCCATCTGGCCTCGATGGCCCATCCATGCTTCTTCGGAACAGGATAGCCGTGCTTCGCCTAGCTATGTTCCAATATCAACACTTGATCAGCAGCAGGCCACGAACTCTGAGAGTGCATGCCTCAATACGAGAACGACTGCCCGACGAGATCTTCGCTCAACTTCCAGCATCTTTCAGCGTTCTCCTTGTCCAATGAATACGGCGCAATGACCTTTGAGTTGAGAGTCACTTGCGTATCGGAGAGGAAGATGCTTCCTTCCGCTACTCCGACGTTAGCCAACCACTCTAGTTCAAGTATGAGGTTTGCAGAGTGCCCACCTGACAAACTTGGGTCAATGGCCGCGCGGACTGTAGTGGAGCATCCCTGCTGTATTGTTTTCCGTGGAGGCATCTGTGAGTCTCCGTCAGCCTCTACTATTGGTGGGAGAAGAAAAAGAACGACTCTTCCGAAGCTGGCACAGCCTCTCACTAAGATGGGGGGATTTACGGTGGTTTTGCCGGATATGAAAGCCACACCTGTCAGAGTAAGCACGGAGATCATAGGACAACTGACAAAGCGTAGTATGTCGCTCACCTTCTTTCATGATCTCGGGGGTCACGAATCTGCGAAGATTACTGGGAACACCTGTTGTATGTTAATCACCAGAACGCCATACCCGCAAGAGACTACTGACTGCCGGGACACAACGCGAACGCTTTCAGACCCTTGCTGCCCAATCGCTCGTTCAAGCCGACCGAAAAGAGGACGTTTGCTGTTTTTGATTGGCCGTATGAGATGAAAGGGCTATAGTCTTTTCCATCTCCATTGAAGTTTGGGTCGTCCAGGACATTCGAGAGCACATTGCCGTAGCTCGACACATTGACCACTCGAGCATTGGGGCTGGCGACAAGCAGTTTCGGCATGATCAAGTTGGTGAGCAAGAAATGACCAATATGATTCGTGGCAAATTGTCTTTCGATATCATCCTTAGTCTTTTCGTATGGGCACGCCATGATGCCAGCATTGTTTATGAGAAAATCGATGGGCGGAATGTCTCGATCGTCCAAAATCTGTTTGGCAGCCTCGCGTACACTGGCCAGGGAATCGAGGTGGACTTGGAAGAATTTTGTGGTCGTGAGAGGAGAAATTTTGCCGACTTCATCGATGACGGGTTGAATCTTCGAGATATCGCGGCCCAGTAAAATCACCATTCCTGGTGATCCTTTGGCCAGGGCAAGGACGGTTTCCGCGCCAATACTCTCCCAGCTTGGCCCGGTAATCATGACTGTCTCATCAGTACATCGTCGACACGGACTTGGAGTAAAGGACCCACAGATTTTGCCTTTCACTTGGTCTGGAAATGCAGAGACGACCTCATCACCCGTCGTTTCGAAACTGAACTCAACCATGATGATATTGCTTGATTGTCCGAATGACGGCTCTTCGGTGAATTGTCACGTTGGTAAATATCCTGCCTGCGATTTGCTTGTCGGCTTAATGCTAGAGGCCACCATGCCCTGACGTTCTTATATACATCGAGCTCTTATTTTGACACTCTGACCAGCTCGTTACCTTTCTCTACAGCATGCAGAGTCGGAAAACGGCAACATTACAATCGCGGACTTAAGCTTGCCTCATGACCGGTATTAGCTTCGAGAGCATAAGCAGGAAGCAGGTTGACGGCTTTCGGAAAGATCCGCGCCATAACCGAGCTGCAAGGCTGGGCCTCCTCCGGGCTTAACAGGGTACTTCCTAATTCTGTCATCACTGACAGCTTTGAACAACGCCGAAAATCTTACCATGAGACATCAACATGAGTCACTTGTCGACGCCCGTTCGCCACCTCTTAAATCTTTCTGCTTCAGTCGAATCACATCCATGCCGAATGGACTGCGGTTTTTATAGACTGTCGATGTCTTCCACATCTGGATGACAGCTCTGTCGGCCCTTGCGGCTCACTATTGAACCCCCTGGCCTGTACTAGTATTGTGGTGTTGTACTTGGCAAAATGTCGAGCTCGACAGCATTCAAACGCCTAATTTGACCCTGCGAAATCGGCGTACGCGGAAGTACCAGGCGACTAGCGTTCGTGTCAACATACTCTGGTCTGAGTTCGCTTTTTCTTTCCGAATCTCCTCTGTGTCAGCTCGGAAAGGCACCATCCCTTTGGCGACATCTGTCAGACAGCGGGCGTACGCTTGTGCGAGAGTGTTATACTGGCACAGCAACAGCCTCTCCGTCAGTCGTGGCCGTTGCGTTTTGAGCACGTATAATTCCAATTCGACCTGCTCAAGCTGTTCAACGATCTCCAGGCGTTCTGGGGGTGTCGCGAGATTCTCAGAGTCCAATGTCTCGATTGACAGATTCAACTCCTCGATCCGTGATCGACAAAAGCCAATCTTGTCTTCACAGTGTCTCTCAACCCTGGCTCTCTCGATGTTCTCATCTGCATTGACTGCACTGACTTCGTGTTCCTCCGAGCTTTGTTGGAGCCGAGCACCCCAAGTCCGGTTTTTCTCTCGTAATTTTGAGAGGCTGGGATTGATGGAGCATACCGCGTCAGACGCGGTAAAGGTGAAGGACTCGTCGGTCATGCGACAGCTGCGATCGAAGCTGCTGTCCGAGCGATCACTGCGGGCTTCCGCCGGCGGCTCTGGTCGTCCACTCGGTCTTCGAGAGGCTTCATTGGTCCCTGAAAGCGACCCATGATGGAAAATGACGGCTTGTAGTAGTCCTCTTTGTGATGATAGAATCTAAGTGACAGTCGGATGAAGAGAACGTGGGGTGGAACTTATAGAAGGAGCTAGTAGTACTCCGTAAGGACCTTTCGAAAAGGTAAATTGCATTTTTCCTCAACCACAGGTGAGGACGAGCTGAGGGTGGTGCCAAGCTGGGATTATGCGGCCTTGGCTTCGGTCAAAAAATATCGAACATCGGAAGGTAATGTAGAACCTGGAGGCGAGTGTGGTGTTGGCATTGTAATGTGTAGGTACGCATCTACTCACACGTTTGCAGGCCGTGATGTCTCGCGCTTGGCAGGGTGTGCATCTGATGGTTGTAGTCGAGGATGAAAAGACAGGAAGACGGCAAGAGGTGAACCCAAAGTGAGGACAAGATAGGTGGCACCGACACCCAGCACATTACACCCGCCGGGCTCTGTCAACTTACCCGCCTGTAAGAACAATCCCCTCCCACTCTGCAGCCACAGGCTAAATTGGCTTTCACTCAAGTTCACCTTCGCATGACTTGGCAAGCACCAACGCAGCTTCTTCTCTTTCATAAGATTACGAGGCCACTCGGCAACATTGCAAAATTCGACCAACAGTGCTCAGCAACCACCACCTACCTCCTCGAGCGAAGATGAGCTCAATGATACAGGTCGCGACAAGGAAGTCCAAGACAACGAGAAGTTCGACGAGCGCCAGCGCGGACTTTTTCTTCATTTCCCGAACCGAAAGTTAATAACCCCAAAGCAATTCAATCGTCTTCAGGATACCGAAATGAATGTCTCCTCGCGACGTAATCGTCAAGCCTCACCAGGTGAGCCATTCAAGGAGGGCCGCAAAGCGTTCCTCGACTGGCTTGACCGTCACAAACCAAAGGATGCGAGCAATCAGCGTGGCAGAGCGGCGTTACGATCTGAGTGACACCGTTTTCTGTGGAACTATGCATTGCGAAGTGATTCTCTTGACCTTGTTTCCGTCAAGCCTGCCTGGGGTCTTAGCAGATCCACCGCCGAGCCCAGAAGACCTTGTTGCTAATCTGAATCAACACAACATTTCGTCGGATGAGGGTGTCTGATAGCCGACAGGCTTGGCATGATGGTTTGCATTGAGCAAGTCAATGAGGCTGAGATTTTCAGAGCATACCCGACACGAGTTTCTTTGTTCTCGCTAAACTTGAGTTGCTACCACCCTTGATTCCGCTTTGACGCAGGCGCATGTTCCCGTCATTCATCCGAGACAACGCTGAGACTGCCAACCTTCAAGGCATCTCCCTATCCAAGAACTTGCCAGGGGCTCTCCCTGACACGTTGTAGTAGTCTGCTTAAAGCCGACCGGTAGTTTGCACACTTTGCGACACGACGATTACGATTGCTTCTCCTTATATGGACGCCCTTGCCTTTGTGTTCTGCATCCTGGCATTGACGGACCAAGTTCATCATCAGCATCATTTTGCATCAGGAACTCTGTCTCAGACCACAATGAATGACTCGCTTCAAGACAACTCAGAGGAGCACTAAAATTACGGCGTAAGCAAACATGGAGGTCCCTACACAGCTTATAACAAGGTCACCATTCCCAGCAACATATTCTTGAACTCCAGACCTCCATTACTATCCGATCACCAAGATCTACTCCTTCAATATCCCCAGAACACCAGGCAACAGTCTACTCCCTTGAGTGCAATACAACATCCACCTGAAGCTTACAGACTCAAGTTACCTAAAAGGCTATTCCCCCAACATTGGCTTCCAATCCTCAGGTCACTGCCCACAATCATGCCTGTCTGGAAATTGTTCGCCGCAAGAATTGGCATCCGAAACCCTCAGCGCGAGGAGCCTAGATTCTTCATCCCCAGAGAACCAGTCTCAGAACGTTCCCCCTTCCGGAACATCACCACCTCCTCGATCGACGAGCACATATCTCATCTGAGACAACGGGCAAGCGCCTCCCTGGCCAGATACCAAGCTCAAACCCGCCGCCTCAACCGACTCAAGGAGAGTGTGCGTACTTTGGAACAGGATATCGATCGGGCGTATGTAATCCACTTGCGCAATGTGGAAACCAGGAATATGTATGAGGGGGAGAAGAGACGCAGAGAGGAGCAGCGACGTGAGAGAGGGAGAGCTGGAAGGAACGCAAATGGCAGGGGTCATACGCGATGAATTGGGGAGCAAAGGTTGCAGATCGGAACATGAAGGAGACGGCCATAAGTGCGAGACTGGCTGCCACAAGAAAGGGGAGTCTATTAATGTACTAGGAGATGGAAGGAGAGAGCATGGTTTCCTGTGCACGGTTAATAGGAAGCTGTAGGTGTTTATTTAGATTTAGGACTGAAGGGTTCAAGGTGCAGGTGTCATGTCATTGCTCGGGCAGAAGAGCATTTCAAATGCAGATGGGCATCAGGAAATTGGGATAGCGCTCTCAGAGTTGGATCTGCAGGACGGAACAGCTCTTTGGTGATAATGGAAATGTAAGAAGAAAAAATCTCTGTTGTTGCTTTCCTCCCTGAAGACGGGAGAAGCTAGGGACCAGGCAATGCTCACCGCCGTCGAAAATCATGTTCAGTCCAGGTTGTCCAAGTAGCCGAACGAACGGCGCAGTCATCCTACCACAGCAAGTTCGAGGGAACACAGCGGAATCGACCTGGTACATGTCTGCAGACGCAGTTTCTCCACAGATGTAGCAGGAACTGTCGAGTTGTCACCGTTACTGAGATCTCAGTCTCCATCCAGCAGCATAGATCGTTCTGTCATTCTTCCTTCGTGTGTGTCATCAGTCTGTGCTTCTTGCGCGGGAAAATTGTTCTTCCTTCCAGAGAGTAAGGACGTTTGAAATTGGCTCCGTACTCCCGTCGTGACCAACGCTTAGTCAGAAACCAGGACTTGAATCTTCCGTCTGGCTCGCAAACCCAGAACTCAACATGCTCAGTCGATGCCGGAGACTCGTCGTGTGCAAAGTTGCGGTCACAATACTTCTTCCACCATGGCTTTGACTTCAGATCGGGGAGTCCTTCCATCCTCAGTCCACCCTCGTCCCAGGTAACAGATACTTGTGAACGCGCCGAAGTACAGGCGTCGTGAAGTTGCGTAGGTTCGCCCATGCGCACATATCACCAGTCATTGCAATGGGTGCGTGATCGAGGAAAGGCTTTGCCTCATCGTGAATTTGGCGTGACGTGAGCAGTAAATTGAGATTGGGCGTTACGTGGCTTGTGTGTGTGCGAAGTAGCCAGCATATTCGCTGATCAGTGCAGTAGATTGTGATTTCTTCGTAGAGGAATTTGTACACCTGGAGTCGGATTTCGACTGGCAGATCCAAGAAGTTTCGGCGTGGGTCAGGTTCGCCAGCCTGTGGAGAGCTGAAGCTGGAGCCCATTATTAGATTTCGTCCCAGTCAGCGAAGTCTGCGTGTATTCGTACGAGCGACGAGGACATGTAAGCAGAACCGAAGCCCAACACCAGTAGCAGCCAGGGTAAGCGCGCAGTCCAAAGTAGCCGCGGCCGTTTTCACAGCCGCCTCACCTTGGTGAATGTCAAGACAACCACCGGTGAAGGAAAAGTGAGTGTGACAACGATCTCTCGAGCGGCATGTGCATGCTTCCTTCTTTGCCTTCGGTCTCCCTTACGATCTGCTGTCATCAGAAGGCAACCGTCCCGGCGCTCGCTTCTGAGATGAATACCGGTCATTCATCTCCGATCCCTAGTCTTGCATCCCGTCGCCATGCCGCATCAGCGGGACTGGAATCGAATACAGCCTGCCATGACGGTAGCGGTCAGCTGGATAGTAACCGGACTCTTTAGCATCGACTCATCCAGCTTGCCAGTTTCGAGCTCAACAGAAGACGGTGGTGTTTCAGTCTTCCTCGTCCGGTTTCATGATTGTTTCTGGTAACGCTCATCGCCCTTCGCTATGACAATAGCAGGATATATGAGAAGTAACCCTCCAAGTAAACTGGCGGCACCTCCGAATATTTGTCCATGTGTGTAGTCGTTTGTCTTGGTGTCGACTAGGGCGCCGGCGATTGGGCCACCAATTAAACCAGCAAATGCAGCTCCAGACCAAGCCATTCCCGTTCTTGCGCCAATCACGTTTGGCGTGGGAGACATCAGAGGGGCAACTGTAGCGGGAATCGCTACTGTGATGCCTGAAGCGAACCCGACAAGAACAGCCCAGATCGTGATACCAACCGTTTCATGAATAGCTATCCAAGCGAAAATCAAGATCCCAAGACAGAGGGCACCGGCTGAGAGGACGACTGCTGGTCCGACTCTGTGTGCAATCACGGAGGGAAGGACCCGTCCTGCGCAGCTACCTGCATTGAGGATGGCTAGAAGATTGAAGGCGTAAGTGACGCTCGTCTTGATCGAAAATTGTGCATATCTGGAATTGTCAAAGCGGTTGTGTTAGCAAACCAGAATATCAAGAAAGAAAAATTCAGAGAGAGGTGTTCCGTTGACAGGACACGACTCTGGGGAGAACTCACGGAATTACGAAGATAAGAGGTACCCAGTACCCAAGGAAGGTGAAGAATAAGCCTGCGAACAAGATCACGAAAGGCATCTCTTTGATTGCAGACGGGTCAAATAACGGTCCTTTGGGGCGCGTGTGCGTTGGATCGGGCCGTAGAAGAAGATAGGTGGCAATCATCATCGCGAGAATCATGAAGCCAAAGATTCTGTTGACCCAGCCGAAGCCGATTTTCGGTTGCAGCTGACGGAACATGATTGGTATGACAATGCCTCCGATTGATGCCCCTGACGAAGTGCCGCCGATGGCAAGAGGTCTTTGTTTTGAGGTGAACGTCTGGCTGATTACGGCTAGGATCTTCGTTAACATATGTCCCTGTTGAGACAGCCAGAACAATGACTTTTGGGATACCGAGACGTTCTCTTGACTCACCGATGGAGGGAATGTATAGCATTCCGTTGCCTAGACTTCCAGTCAACATAGCCAACATGGTTGATCAACAGCAGAGAGTTCACCAAGACCAATCAAGATGCCCTGGGTCAGGATGACCTGATACTAGGGTCGTCGTTAGCCTGTACCTCTGTTGATGGAATAATCACAATTCCCGCTAGGAATGGAACAGTCTGTTGCAGAGAAAGGGACTTACGTATTCTCTCGCAAGGCTGAGCATCATGAAGCCAATCACGACCAGACAGCCTCCGGCAATCAATAAGGGTCGAATGTATCCTCGATCAAACAGAGCGCCGGAGACAACTCCTGTGAATCCCATCAAGGAGACTTGGACTGTGCCGATCCATGCTATGACAGACGGAGTGTGGTGGGCGAGGAAGTCTTGCTGGTAGAAGGCTTGATACGTGGACCATGAGGATGCCACGCCCCATGTAATAACAAATATGAAAAACGTCCCTAGAAGCCGGCATGGTTGGGTGAGATCTCGTTTGCCGGGGCGAGTTATCGGGACGTGTTCATCTGTGGCGCGAGGCACCGGTGGTTCACCTGGGCTGACGCTCAAGCCTGAACCAGATATCTCTTCATCTTTCTCACGTATCATGACGACGTGAGAGACTAGGATGTGATTGACTGTTCCTTCTGCTCACCATGGCAGAAATGAGACAGAATCAGTGAAAGGAGAGTCTTACCTAGCACTAAATGGATGTCGAAGTTGAACGCGCCACCGGCATATAGCCATGGCTAGTCGCCTAGCACCTACCAAGTGAGATGTGTGGGATCTCCACACCCACCACATTTGATCGCGGTGCGGAAGTGATTGCGACGTCCGCTCGACAGCCATACGGAGTAAAGATGCGCCTCACGTCCGTTTGATCTGCCGCGTTTTTCCTCCGCATGCGGCTCAAAAGAAGCAGGCTCGAGGGCTGCATTCATCTTGGGGTCAACATTCATTTTCAGCCGTCACTGCCCTTGCACTCTCATAGAGCGGATTCCTCGCTGCTGTTCACGGTGAATGCATCACCTTACACAAACAACGTCCGCCAGATGACATCTGCCTTCATCACTGCTTGACCATCTCATCCGCCCTCATAACTCACACCTTGATCTCCGCGTCCTCGACCTCTTAATATCTACCACAACGTTCGCATTCACGCCAGCGGCCAGAATGTCTGACGATCTCGATATCAAAGATGAGCACAAGGAGACTCACGAGGATGGTGGCGAAGAGGAAGTAAGAAACCGCACTCCCCACGTCTCCGACATCACGAGTCGCTGTCGAAATGAACAAACACTGATGGTGTATTGCAGGAAGAGATCGCCGCGATGAAGAGGCGCGTGGCCGAGATGGAATCCGAAGCCGCCAAGCTCCGCGAAATGCAGAGTCACCTCGAGCAATCCGCAGAGAGTGTGCCTCGAGAAGACCGGGAGGATGTAGACGCGCGCAGCATATTTGTCGGCAACGTGGACTACCAGGCGACACCGGAGGAGATCCAAGCACACTTCGCAACTGGACCCGGCACAATCAACCGCGTCACGATCCTACTTGACAAATTCACAGGTCATCCCAAAGGGTGGGTTTAACATATCTTGTTCAAGAGCTGGACGCTGTTAAAAAATCTTTTCATGCTACCTGGCAAGAGCTGGACCGCTAATGGCACCTTTTCGCGCAGGTATGCATATGTGGAGTTCTCAGAGGCAGGGCTGGTCGCTCAGGCATTGGTTCTTAACGAGAGCACTTTCCATGGGCGTAACCTGAAGGTCAGTGAGGAGATGATGAAATGCAAGAGTCGTTGTTGACGAGAATTCTATAGGTCGTACCCAAACGAACCAACCTCCCGGGAATGACGCGAGGTAGAGGAAGAGGCGGAGGTGGTCCCCCACGTGGTGGCCGAGGTGGCTTCGGCGGGCGAGGAGGCTTTGGAGGGGGCTATGGTGGTTTCGGCGGCGGCGGTGGCGCCTATGGTGCTCCAAGAGGTGGTCCACGAGGCGGGTTTAGAGGACGCGGCCGTGGATTTGCACCCTACTGAGCGTCACCAAAGGTTGAGCTTGCCTCGACACAACGTTTCATGTCAGAGCACGCGACACCAGAGCACTGGGAGGGCCGAATTGCATTCATAAGGAACGAAAACAGCGTTGGCGCTGGGAGTTCCGGCATACCCTGAGTAAACTTGGGTCACTTGAAGTGTCTTGTTCTCACCATGAGCGGCACGGATTGATGGGCCATATCGTCGACCATCTTGGGGTCGATGCGTCGAAAATTGGAAGGGACAAGCATCCCGACTTGTAAGATGTGTGGACATAGGACGAGCAAGATTGACTCGATCTCCGCAAGAAGTGCCAAAATCTCTCCTCGAAGGGGATTGATAATGAATGAGGAATTGGTCTCAATTCGTGGGATGTTTCCTGGCTCCTGCTCAGATGCCATCTTGAGGGTCGATTGCAGTGCCGCAGCGACTCGTCACTGACGTAAGCTAGCATTTTCTTGCACCATTCACTCGCAACTTCCGTCGAGCGTGATCAGGACTTCGTTTCTTAATCAAATAGCCAGCACCTCCCACTGGCACTACGACGGTGGTATTACTGACAGATTTCTTGACCTTATGCAAGCATGACCTGAGTGAGGTGGAGGTTGCCTCGAGGCATTCATTCGTATCGTTGCCTCCGGGTTTTCCACAAGTCTCTTAGCGTGCTCGCAGGCCGACTGCGCCTCGCCGAACTCAAACGGCCACCCAGACACTGATTAATTCCCGTACGAGGGAATACGATCGCGCGCCTTCGACGACTTCACCAGATACATCCATCACTACCACATCCCTCGCCATTGTTATCGTGAACTGAAACCCTTGAAGGTCGATCGTTCCAACGAGTATCTGGATCGAGTTACCCCGCCATATTGCAGCTGTTCCTGTTCGCAGGCTGAAGACCAGGACCGCTGTCCTGCGCTCAAGAATTCAGGATGCCTGAAGCCAACCTGCCTGCGTACGTGGCCATTCATTCAATTATGTCCGTATTGATACTGACGCTTGTGATCCAGAGAGCCCAATCTGCGCGTGACGAGTTCGTTGATTCCGCTTCCACTGCTCCCGCCGGGATTGTAACTAACACAATGCAGTCATCGCGGCTGACGGCCTATACAAGCGAGATGTGTTCAGTGAGTGTGACAAGGAGATACAAACGGCGAAGCCCATACTGAGACGATGCAGGATTCCCCGACCCTTTCGCAGTTGCGACCATCTCCGGAGAACAAACGAGGACGACTTCGGTCATCAGGAAGACCTTGAATCCCTATTGGAATGAAGTTTTTGACATGTGAGCAACATCTACACCGCGAGAATTGGGCTTTCTGACTTTCTCCCAGGCGGGTCACCGAGGACAGCATCCTCGCCATTCAGATATTTGACCAGAAGAAGTTTAAAAAGAAGGATCAAGGCTTCCTAGGTGTTATCAACATTCGCATTGGCGATGTCATTGACCTTGACATGGGCGGAGATGGTTTGACAGCACTCCCTTCCAGTCGAACCACAAGCTGACAAGCGCTAGAAATGCTCACCAGGGATCTTAAGAAGTCGACCGATAATCTCGTCGTCCATGGAAAGTTGATTGTCAACCTTTCCACGAACCTCACAACTCCTCCACCTCAACAGAATCGTCCTGCTCCAAGCACTGCTCCCAGTGTCAATGGCGCCTCAAGCCTGCATGCTGGCGGCAGTAGTACCAATGTCAACCAAACTCTGCCCATTAGGTCCAGAAGCCCGACGTCGCGGACTGCCACATCCACCTCGGGCGACGCAAGATCGTCGACCACGGCAGTGAATCCACCGCTTGCACCACCCCCAGCCAATGGTACCACTGGTGGCGGGCGATCCGGTGGATTCAGCTCTTTTGAAGACAGCCAGGGACGTTTACCCGCGGGCTGGGAACGCAGAGAAGACAATCTTGGCAGGACATATTACGTCGACCATAACACGAGAACGACAACCTGGACTAGACCCTCCAACCATATGAGTGAGGCCGAGGGCCGCAATCGCGTTGAGGCCAACATGCAGATGGAGCGAGCTCGCCATCAGAACCGAATGCTGCCGGAGGATCGCACGGGTGCTAATTCCCCGAACCTACAGGATTCTAGAGGATCGCCTCAACAACCCAATGCCGTTTCTATGATGGCAACCGGAGCAACAACAGCTGGTACTGGTGAGCTTCCCGCTGGTTGGGAACAAAGACACACCCCAGAGGGACGGGCGTACTTTGTCGACCACAATACTCGCACCACAACTTGGGTGGACCCCAGACGTCAGCAGTATATTAGGATGTACGGCAACAATCCTGCTGGGAATAACACCACCATCCAGCAGCAGCCAGTCTCACAGCTTGGCCCGCTACCCAGCGGATGGGAGATGCGACTCACAAATACTGCCCGTGTATACTTTGTGGACCACAATACCAAGACGACAACTTGGGACGACCCACGACTACCATCATCTCTGGACCAAGGCGTGCCGCAGTATAAGCGCGATTTCAGAAGGAAGTTGATCTATTTCCGCTCTCAACCTGCTTTGCGCATCCTCTCTGGCCAGTGCCACATCAAGGTCCGACGTGGCGCCATCTTTGAGGACTCGTATGCCGAGATCATGCGGCAGAGCGCGACCGATATGAAGAAGCGACTTATGATCAAGTTTGACGGAGAGGACGGTCTTGACTATGGCGGTCTTTCTCGGTGAGTGTCCTTAAGCAACTGATCTGCTGTTACTGACATGTGATTAGCGAATTCTTCTTCCTGCTTTCCCATGAAATGTTTAACCCCTTTTACTGTTTGTTCGAGTATTCAGCACACGACAATTATACACTGCAAATCAACCCACACTCCGGCATCAACCCGGAACATCTGAACTACTTCAAATTCATTGGACGAGTGGTCGGCCTCGCAATTTTCCATCGCCGCTTCCTGGACTCGTTCTTCATTGGTGCTTTCTACAAGATGATGCTGCGAAAGAAAGTCGCCATAAATGATATGGAAGGTGTTGACGAAGAATACCACAAGAACTTGACCTGGATGTTGGACAATGACATCACCGACGTTCTCGACCAGACCTTCTCCATCGAAGATGAACAGTTTGGCGAGACAAAGACGATAGATCTCAAGCCCGGAGGTCGGGATATTGCTGTCACGAATGAAAACAAGAGAGAATATGTCGAGTGAGTGACTTCTGATTCTCTCATGGATACCGGTTGCTAATCTTCGACAGACTCCTTACACAATGGAAGATCCAGACCCGTGTCGAAGAGCAATTCAATGCTTTCATTACTGGTTTCAACGAACTCATCCCAGCTGATTTGGTCAACGTCTTCGACGAACGTGAACTGGAACTTTTGATCGGCGGTATTGCTGATATTGATGTCGACGATTGGAAGAAGCACACCGATTATCGTGGGTACCAAGAACAGGATGAAGTCATCCAGAACTTCTGGAAAGTCATCAGATCTTGGGATGCAGAACAGAAATCGCGGCTGCTGCAATTTGCGACTGGAACGAGTCGTATTCCTGTCAACGGTTTCAAGGATTTGCAGGGCAGTGATGGGCCGCGAAGATTTACGATTGAGAAGGCCGGAGAGGTCAATGCGCTGCCCAAGAGTCATACATGGTACGTTTGCCGCTCCGTTCCCCTTACTTGATCACAAGCTGACTTCATTCTAGCTTCAATCGTCTCGACCTGCCACCATATAAGAGCTACGACGCCCTCAACGGGAAGCTTTCGACCGCCGTGGAGGAAACATTGGGCTTCGGCCAGGAATAGTTTCCCAGAAATTTTGACATTGTTTCGGCTAGGGTGTCGTCGCCGGACATCGTCAAACGGCCGAAGGAATGGTATAGCAGCAAGCGTCGGCCCGTGGTTTGGCCAAGATCACCGGCGAAGCGTTGGCGTTTGTTGCGCGAAATGACCGGGGAATGTGGAGCGTGGGCACCTTGTCCGCAACCGCGGAGCAAATCAAGATGACTTTGGTCCAAAGCAGGAGGCTTCTTGGGCAGAGGGGAGTGGCGGGGATCAAAAGACTTTGACGGCTCGCGGATTTGGCGGTTGCGGTCGGGTATTGGTATAAGAGCAGCACGTACAGTACAGCACAGCATAGGATAGGATAGGTCAATGGTGGACAGAAAGCATGGGTTTTCTCCTTTGTGTCGCTTTACGAAGTTTGAACTCGAAGCGGTCATCCCTCCCAACTCGTTGCTACCACGGCGCCAGTTGCTAAGGTCTTAAGGCGCATTATCGACTGCCGTTGACCAGCGAAGACGACGCAGCCCGTACATGAGAATCTCAAGGTGATTTTCGACCCTAGTCATGCGCAAGTCGAATTCTTTGGTGGCCACATCCTCTTTCTACTTATTCCTCTGCTCCATCAGTATTGCCATGCTCTTGCCCCACGTCGTGAGGTGGATCGGCTTCACCAGGCCAGATCCAGCCATTCGCACTGTATGGAGGGGGATCGTCGTTCGAGGCCTGGTAGTCTTCTGCGAGGTGGGAGATGGGGAGGTACAGCGCGGTCAGGGCTTCGAGGTCGGGGTCTGGTATTGTTTCTTCGGACACGGTTGGTTGAAGAGGGTGGGAGTCGCTGTCGATGCTTGACGAGGAGGGTAAGGTGGAGGGCTCGGACGGCGGTTGTGATGATGAAGCTGAGCTTTGAGCGGGCGGCTGAGGGAAGGGTTGTTGGTGGTGGTCTTCAGCCTCAGCCGCATAAGGAGGGCGTTGTGGGCGGGCGTCGAGTGCATCGCCAGCTGCAGTCGGGCCCTCTGATTTCCCTCCTCCAAGATGCAAGTCAGTCTCGCTGTGGACAGGTTGGCCTTTGATGTAAAGTGCACGCCTCGTGAACAATGAACCGCGTTTCCCCTTCTCAGCAGCGGCTTCTCGGGTCTCTTCCTCCTCCAGAGACTTTCGACGCTCAGCCTGCGTCGTCCATACGCTTGTCACATCGTGATATTCGTCGATCGTAGCGTCGAAGTCGTACTCCCTGCGCATTTCGCTCTGAATTGCGCTGTATTTGAGTTTCTGGACGTGCAGACGCAACAGGATTGTCGGTTTCAGAGCTGTCCATTGGGAGGCGCGCTTCTTTCTCATGCTCGGTAGGGCGGTCACTAGGAGTTTCAGGTCCTGAGCTTTCTCGGCGTTTGTGCGGCTGAAGCGGTTGATTTCGTCTTCGTTGTCGTCGTCGAGATACTCGGCTCGGAAAAGTGCTACCCGTGGAGGAGGCGGGATGTGCGAGCAACGTCGCTGGGTTGCAAGGAGGAAGGCCTTGCTATATCGCCAGTAGCCCCTTTTCGACGCGAAGACCGCCTCGGGGCTGGGTGCGGCAGAATCGGGCATGTGGTTCTTGTAGTTCATTGTGTCGAGATGTCTCACAAGCTGCGGGATGTCTGCATCAGGGTCGTTTTGTACGGCTTGGTCGCCACGCATTTCGCGGCGTGTCATCGTGCGTGAACGAAGGCGCTGACGATTCCATTCCTCCACGTCTGCGGTGCGGGATGCAGCGTTGCGGGCGCGGGCTTCGATGATCTTTTGATTCCAGTGTAAGCGAGTGGGACCGCCGAGGGGCCGGGGGAGGGGGTTTGAGCACCATAGACAGATACGATGGTGGGAGATGTCGAGAGGCGTGAGGGTATTGGTGCAATCTTGGCCGTGGCATTCAGACTGAGACTGGGCCGAGAGGGCGTTTGTGTTTTGGATCGTCTTACAGTCGAGGCAGAGGGTTCCGTCGTCCTTGAGGGTGCAGACGCAGGTGTCTCTCGTGCTGCCACTTCCGCGCCAGTGCTTCTGTCTCTTCTTCGATCTTTCTTCAGTTTCTGGCGTGAGAGGATACCGCTCCGTGCGGTTCGGATTCCCTGTTTCCCAGCACTTCTTACATAGATGGCGGATCCGGTTCGGGAAGGTGTTCTCCTTCTTGTTGATGGAATCACGGACCATGCAGGCGCCGCAGATCGGGCGTGAACAATAGCGGCAGGGCTTTGGAGGGGGGCCTTTCGTATGATCTCGTGACGAGCAAGTGAAGGGGCTGAGGGTTTTGAGACGCTGCCACGAGGTCGTGTTGTGGTAGCCCACATACAGATCTCGTCCACTTGGTCCAGACGTACCGCTGGGTAGGGCAAAGCCATGAAGAACCGCTCGTGTTTTAACGCTGACTCGAGCCAGGCTGAAGAGGTCGCCTACCGGAAGATGACTGCTCAAAGTGCTGGCTACCGGCCATATTGAGATTAAGTGCTCTAGGGTTGGAGAGGGTGTTGCCTGCTCCATCGCTGCGGGAATCCAAGTCCTAGTTGAGCGCTCGACTCATATAGATGAGGAAAACACTGAAGAAAGCCACTGATCAGGTCTTGGGCTCTGCTCGCAAGAGTCGTGGCTCTGGCTCCGTGTCAACGAGGAGGTGTTTGACTACGGTCGAGGGTGCTTGGTTCAAGAGATTACTGTTGGCGCTCTTACCTTGTATCTGGATGTTATTTATAAGGGCGATTTGTGGCAACGCGGAAGGTGCCATGGCCATTCAGTAATGGACAGACATCTGGTTGGCTGTCCCAAGGCGAGGAGCGACAAGGCTGGAAGATAGCCTTACGAGTGGATCTCCAAGATTTTGAGATGTCGATGCACTGGCAGTGTTGAGTTCTGCTCCCACTCTTGAACTGAGCTCCACCAGAAAGTTCACTTGCGCTTTAAGGCACGATGGGTGCTTACTAGATCGTCTTTCTCCTTCATTCGCGGCCCAGTTTATTGCAGCTCCTTCCGCACCGAATTGTACGCGACTGCCTGGATCTTGGTCGCAATGTCTCTCAACACATACATTGACAGTGCGTGAAAGATTCCCATTTTGTCGCATCTAACACTTTCCTGACGGGTACATTGCAGAGAAAGTCCTAGTCATAACCGTCGATGGGCGAACACTGGTCGGAACACTCCTGTCCTTTGATCAAGTCACGAACATCGTCCTCAATGACACCGTCGAACGCATCATCCGACCTGCAGATGACCCAGAGCCAAGCTCACAGGTCAGCCACGGCCTGTATCTTGTGAGGGGAGACAACATTACGATCGTTGGCCTCGTGGATGAAGAGTTGGACAACAGCATAGATTGGGAGAAGGTCAGAGGCGAGGTCGTTGGGTCGACAAAACATGTGTGATTGCAGCTGGATGAGAGCAACCTGACCAACAATCCTATGAGGCCGGCGATGCCCGAAGAAGCACAACATGGACACCTCACAAAAAGGACGACACGGGTCGTCCCCACGAGTCACCCCAGCCGTGCAGCCCTGCGTGCCCAGGCACATTGGGCAGCCAGAGCATGGGTCGAAAATAGGTCTAGAGGGAATGGAATACTTCTGGAAACCAGAGTATGTGAGATCCTTGATTGTGCAAGCATGAACGTTAACATGAACTGAAATGAAGATCCCTTGGTCCCCATTGTGCGAAGCTCCTTCAATCATCGCTCGGCATAAGTGTCAGCAGAAGTCCACAGACTCGAGCATCTTGTGCGGCACATGCCACGTTATCCTGTGTGCTTCTCGTGCCAGCCTGCAAGCACGAGTACACACCGCAAACGCGAACAAGACCAAATTGTGCAGTCTATGTTCAAATTTTTCTAATCGCTACGAGTGTCTGTGCTGGTTGCGGCTCCTTCTCAAGGCTCTGGCTTGTGCTGCACGACGAGCCTCTCTACCCGAGCCCTGCTCTCAATCAACCATTCCGAAGCTATATCGCCACTGCCGCTCGCTGTTTCAGTATGTGAAGCGGAAAGCAGGATGGTCATCCCCGAGGTTATTTTTCTCATCATCTGGCAGGTTGTATCTGTCATCCCTCCGGCCAGCGTCTCGCAATCTGTTCTCACGCCTGATATAGAACAGCAAAGTAAACGAGCTCAGCACACACAGCCACACCAATCCGAGACCTAAGCCGTACCCAAGTGGATATTCCGGTGCTTGGCTTGTGAGGAACATATTGCTGCCAGCTGGTCAGTCGGAGGTTCCAAGGGGATTGAATTGAACTTACGATGCAATGATACCACCACAATTTCCCCAGCCTAATATTGTCAGTCTTGAAAGCTTTTATCGGGACGAGCGGGGAAACTTTGACACGTTGATGATCAAGTACAAGGGGAAGCACTCACCAACCATCATTGCCGAAGAAACACTTCTTTTGTAATGGCCGGACATGTTGTTGTTCAACCAGACAAGAGTGATTGGCTGCGCAATGTATCCACCACCAACAACCATGAACAGAGCGAAGTACCGGGCTCCGACCGCAACGTGATGCATGTTCAGCAGAATGGCGTATCCGATAGTCGCCACAAGGCAGCCTCCAATGATGAAAGAGAAGCGGTGGTGGATCCTGTCGCTAACGACGGCGCATGTCAAAGCGCAGACGGTCGCGAAGACGAAAATCGGAATCGACATGACTTGCGCGTGTATTGAAGTCCATCCCAGCTGCTTCAGGATGGTCGGAGTAAAGAACGCTCCACTGTAGCTGGTAGTAACGATACCAAGATACATAAAAATCCTGAAATGGTCAGCTTCTTCAAACAAATCGTGGAATATCTCACTGACCCGAGGTAGATCTTGACGTCGCTGAAGACTCGCTTAGCGGTCTTCTTGTTCCAATGGCTCATGTTGGCGCCCTCGACGTCCATGGCGAGTCGAGTGATAAGGAGATCTCGCTCCTCAGGCTTCAGGAACTTTGCCGTCTCTGGCCAATCCGGGACTATCCAATAGGCAGCAACCGCAACGATCACGGTGAAAATGCCTTCCAGGATAAAGATCCACCTCCATCCTGCGTACCCGGCAATGCCGTCCATGTGAGCGATTGCATAGGCAAGAAGACCGCTGAAAGCGCCGGCGATGATCGAAGCGGAAAAGAACAGGTTGAAGCGCCATTGGAGTTCGTGGCGTTTGTAAAACATTGAGATGAGATACAAACCTGTGGATTTCCGTTAGCCTGTGCCCGTGATTGACGGGACAACAGAAACAGCTCCGATGAGAACGGGAAAATCATTTCAAGAAACTTACATCCGGGGAAGAAGCCGGCCTCTAACGCTCCAATGATGACACGACAGACCACAAGACCGGCGAAGGACTGCGTGACGCCCTGGCAGATGGTGACGATTCCCCAGCCCACCATTATGGTTGGGATGAATATCGAAGGCCGCACTCGCTTCAACACGAGGTTGCAGGGCACCTCTAGAAGGATATAGAGAATGAAGAACATGAACAATGCGATGCTGTAGTCTTGGCCATGCATGTTGAGATCCTCTTCCAGGCCTTGGATTCGTGCATTGCCAATGTTGATTCTACATGGGAATTAGCTGGATGTGGCCGTGATGCAGAAATCGGAGTCTTACCTGTCAATGAAGGCGCAAAGGAAGAGGAGGAACAAGATCGGCACGAGATTGAGGTCAGTCTTCCTGAGGACTTTCTTTTCCAACGCGCGATCTAGTTCTTGAGCCTCGCCTTTGAGGCTCAGGCTGGTGATTTCTGGGACATCCTTCTCAACGGGAAGGTCTTCGATCTCGGATCTGTCGTGAATCTTTTCCGCCATCGTGGCCAGCGTGCTTCGACAGCAAGGAGGAGTCAGGTTCACGGTGAGGTTGGACAACTATGTCGACGCCCGTCGCTTGCAGAACCAGAAACAGAAGATCCCTGTGGTTTGGAAAGCAGCCAGCCAAGATCCAAAGTGGCTATGAGGTTCCATTTAATGTTCTTGGATCGATCACCTCTTTTGTCAGGGTCCTTGTCCTTACAGACGAAGGATGCGGCTAACAGGCCGAGCACTGTTACCGAACAAACAAGAGGATTGATTCCGCTCGTGGCGTCCACTCAAAAGCTGCCCCGGGTATGGGGATAGCAGGCTCGTGGGGAGATCGACGCTACCTTTTCAGATTTTTATGCTTCACCCAACCGTCGTCAACCGACACTCTGCACCTACCAAACCTTGGCTCTCCGCTGAGAAACCGCCTTGCCCTGGACAAGACTGTGGACAAAGAGTTGCATATCTCTGTCTGCCGGGAGCAAACCGTTCCCATCACGAACCCTTGCTTGACAGAGTGGGTGATAACTGCTTCAGTACTGCTTGGACGCTTTTGAGATCATCACCCGTCATGACCGTTTGACGGCAGTAGTACCCGCAGATCGAGCGTATGCTGAGCCAAAGAGAAGCTGGTGAAATTTCTCCAGGTTTCACAGGCGGGGGACACCTCGCCAGGTCCTCGGATCGGGGCCACAAGCAGCTCACGTACTGGTCACGATAAGCTGGATCTACACCGGGCGCCACATCTACTTCCGGAAATGTCGTTTTGGACGTGCAAGCCAATCAGTTCAAGCAAAGGGTCTTCTAACAAATGGACACCGTTTTGCCAGAGGCGAGATACCCAAAATGGGAAAAGTCCCAGTGGGTTAGAGTGCGGAACGAACGAGCACAACGGATCCAAGCCGCGAATTTATGTCAGGTTCCTTCAGCCAATCAGAGAACGAGATGTTCCTTCCAGAAGGCCGGGGAGGTGTTCAACGTCTCTTGTTGTCCCTTTGAAATGTCCCGCATACATTTTCGTGGAGACGAAAACAGCATGAGTTGGTCGAAGGACTTCGTCCGGACCTACCGTTCCTTGAACGGGTCCGGCAGGAATAGCGATCGTACCTATGACGATCTGGCGGAAACACGCATGCGCACGCTTCCGACACGTTGGCGGCACAGCTGGTCCACCGCACCTTGAACTTGTCGTTCAGGGAAGGTGCAGAACCTCAGGGAGCATGCGGCGAGGACGGTAAGTTCTCGCAATCGAGATTATTCCGTTCAGCAGACTGTGCATCTGTTTCTGCACTGTCAAGACGACGATGTTGTCCAGTCCAACGACTTAATGGCGAAGCGGGCTTTGGCCCCAGCTGGTCAACACGAGATACTGAGGAGCTCCTTTGCGCTGCGCCAGCTTAAACCTGCTCAGCAGAGTGTACAGCTCACTGTGGAAGGTTTACATTGCGCGCTCGCCAATGATACAGCTGCCATACTGTGTGCCAGCCATCTGTTTGTTGCACAATGGTGGAAGAACCTCAATGCGTGGCTTGCAAACAAATAAAACACGACGACTGCAGGTTGACTGGCCTTTCATGAATTGGTGGACTCAGTTCATGGTGCGATTCTTGTCGAATTCATGACTCACAATCAGGCAGTGGGCTGCGGAGTGGTCGAAAGCACTCTCTGCAAAACAGATCTGCCGAACTCGGGTTCGGATCGGGAAAATTAGAGTCTCACAACACCGCCTCAATTGTCTGAGAGTCAAAGCAAGAATACCGCCCTTTGTGATCTGTAGCAGAGCATGAGGACAGGGCTGTCATGATTTCAGCACCCTTGATGCAACTGCGGCGAGAACTATCGATGTACAGCACATTGTTGAACGCCTTGGCTCCGAGCACTGGATTGTAATCCAGTCTTCCAGTCTCCCAGACCCCTGCATGTACGAGTTCCGACAACGACGAAGCAACTCATTTCTCTAGATGGTCCTTGCGAACTCTGTTCCCCTCTCACGGACTCCTTCAATCAATGTCGTCAAAGTTTGCAGATGTGTTATTTGTGGAGTCCCTCCACAGGATTCTCACAATTCTGTTCGCGCCATCATGAATATCACCTTACTCGTGAGAATATTTCAGAGCTCTCGGTCAAGGAAGCTCTCGCGGGAAAGACAAGAAACTCGTAGTCCGGCCAAGCCTGCGACACAATGGTGGTTCCTTGATCGCGGTCTAGAACGCATGTCCATCCAAGGGAGACAGACAGCCCTGCTGAAGCAAGTGTTTCTCCTTGGATGATGCTGTATGCGATCTAGGCTGGTATGAGTATGAGGCAAGGCCCAAATCCTTCTCCACGCAAAGCTGACTCGATGTGGTGACGATTATGCAGTCTAACATGCTCGCAGTGAAACATCGCAATTGTTACGGAAATGTATTTGCTTCCAGGACGCGACTCTCCTTTAAGCATCCACAAACTCCATGAGGTCTGGTTGACAGATTTGAAGGAGCGCATCCAATTTCACAAGCACTTCGCTTATGAATCTTTGAGCTTGCGTACGCATGGTCATCAGTTCAACATGCATAAGATCTTGAGATATCCCTGCCTGTTGCTGCCATGTGCTCTATCTTGCTATGTGTTGTTGGCACTGAATCTGGCCTCAAAGACTCCATTCCTTTAACCTTACCACAGTGCATCAGCCACCACCATGCTGACCACATTCCTTCATCTTTTTCTTGCATACGCTCTCATACATCCCAGCTTTGCAATGCCATTGGACGTCTGGACTAACGCAACACTGCCGTTGTTGGAAGAACGCACTTCTCCCAAAGGAGACTGGTCGTCTCCTCCAGTGCCGTCCAACAACGTCAACGGCAAAACCTTTCTGGACTACATCATTCTTGGAGAATCATTCGCGTCAGGCCCTGGTGCTGGAGCGGTATTCCCGGGCGACACGAAGATCGGTGGTAAAGATTGCGTCAGACGTGTCGGCGCCTGGGGATCTCAGCTTTTTCAGTCAAGTCTGTTCCAGAACTCGGCACCAAACGGTTACGGCGTTCCACAAGAGCACTTTCTGGCCTGCAGTGGAGCAGATACAGACTTCATTCGGCAACAAGAGCCTTGGTCAACTTCAATCGGCACTGCTGGTGTTACCGTGCTCTCAACGGGTGGTAACGATGTCGAATTCGGCAAGATACTTCGTTATTGCTTCATATACCGGGAAGACAACATTAACAATAGGATTATTTGTGATGATCTGCTCAGCAAGGTTAATGGCGCCGTCTTCGGAGAAAATCTGTACAACGCATATTTTGCTCTTATTGACGGGCTTTACAATGGAATGAAGTGGAGCGCAAGGCCCGGTAGCGGCGTTGTACGAGCAACGGCTTTATATCAGACTGGTAAGAACTGCTGTCCCTTAACGAGCTCGTAGCTTACCTGACATCGCAGCTTATCCCCAGTTTTTTGAAGAGTACACGACCCAGTGTGACAACGTCCATCTGGGTTTTCCCTTCGTCTCTCCTTACGCAGTTCAATCACTGAGGCAGAAGATCAACAGTGGAACACAACTACTGAATTCGATGATGGCCTACTGGATTGATCAAGTCAATGTCAAATATGGAGCTTACCCTCAATACTTCATGAAGCAGGTCAACCCGGACTGGCAGTTCACTGGACATCGATTCTGTGACCCGGCGTTTACAGAACCATACTACGGACCCAATGGTTACTGGTTCCAACTATCAGCAGCAGCAGACAGCTCAGCCGGCGTGAGTGCTTCTTCGCCTGCTCCCGGCAAAACTTCTGATTATGCGCAATGGAATCCTCAGACCTGCAACCCGGATGGCATAACTGACGACGACTGGTACAATGCACTTGGCTGTGAAGTCGCACAAATGATAGCCAATGGCACAGCACCGAATCCCCTTCCATCCATTGCCAGTGGGAGTGGGGGAAGCTTCGACAAGACTTTTCATCCGCGGATACTTGGCCACGGAGCCATCGCTTCCCAGCTCCAGGAGGCACTAAGATACCAACAGGGACAGAGTCCATCGGGTCAAAACCTGAGGATCATGGCGATTGGTGACTCTATCACGGCAGGCTTCAAAAGCTCTGAAGGTTCCGGTTTTCGCAAAGGACTGTATGACATTTTGAGTCAGGGTAATTCTGTCAGCTTTGTCGGGTCGCAGTTGAGCGGCACCTCCAATGCCCCTTGGACGGCCAGCGAAGGCCGCTCTGGCTACACGACCGACCAGATTTATCAGGTCGTGTTAGGAAACCCTGTGGGAAAGTATCAACCGAATGTGGTGATTCTTATGATCGGGACGAACGACATCGATAGGAGCGGTGGGGACCCTCAATCCGTGACGAATGCTCTCAATAATCTGCGACTTATTATCAACACAATTCAATCTACAAAACCCGATATCTCGCTCATTGTGGGTCACATTCCACCAAATGGCAACAGTGCCAACTTTGGACCGACACTCTCAACGCTCCAAAAGTTGGTCATCACATACAACGCTGGAATCAATCAGCTCGTCAACCAACTCAACTCCCAAAACGCAGGAAAATACAAGAAGATACTGGTCCATCATACAACTTGTAGCGACAATCCGATCGACAAGGCAGACGCTCTACATCCCAACGACCGAGGCTATGCGAAACTCGCAAGCGATTTTGCTGAGGCTATTTCGATCGTGTCGAACGCAGGGTTGATCTCCGCTCCTAGTGCTGTCACGACACCTTCCGATCCGCAGCATATTCCATGCAACGACAAACCGAACTGGATTCCGAACGGACAAATTGCCAACGGTGCAGGACTAGGCAAGAACAGATACCCGGATATAACATGTACCAAGAAGTAAGCACTCGCTATTCTCGATGCCATACCATAACTGACAGATTTTTAGCCCCTCTGGCTCAGGAGGACAGTGCTACTGCGTCAACCCATTGTACCCGTCAACTGATGCACGCTACAGCTATGTGCTCCCCCTCACTGGGGATGATTGCTCGCAGATGAGCTATACGCTCATCAACGCCGTGCACTTTGCTGACCTCGACGGCGACGGCTACCAAGATTATCTCTGGGTCGGCCCGGGCGGGCAGGTGCAGCTCTTCCAAAACGGCGGTCCCAAAGACCGGTCTCAAACACTCGATCTTGCCCAAGTCATCTGGTATCCCCGCGGCGAGATCGCATCGGGTGTTGGCGGCGAAAGGCAAGAGATCCAGTTCGGCGACCTCAACGGGGACGGCCGTGCAGATTACCTCTGGGTTCATGCGAACGGCTCGGTCTCGGCGTGGATCAACGGCGGTCTCACGGTGGACTCTAACGGCAAAGGCTCTGTCGGGTGGTTACCACAGGGGATCATCGCGAGCGGCATTGGAGCCCCTGGCTCGCATATTACATTTGCAGATCTCAACGGCGACGGGAGAGTCGAATATCTTGCTGTCAATAGCGTCGGCAACGTCGAGGCCTACCTGAATGCAAACGCCCTTATCGACAATGGACCCAATGCTGGGCACCGAAACTGGATCCCACAGGGATTCATCTTCACTACTGCTAACGCCGCGCGCAATAACACTCAGTTCGCGGACATGGATGGCGACGGACGTGCTGATTACCTGCAAGTGACTGTGTCTGGCAGCGGGCAGGTCTTGGAGTGGAAGAACAATGGAGGTATGTACTCGCGTCGCCTTGCTCTTCTCGTCAACATCGCTTCCGCGTAGCCCAGCACATGACTAACCTGTCTCAAACCAGGCGCCGATAGTGGTACTCGTGCCGCAGTGATTAATTGGAGTCCTATAGGCTCTCTCACAGGAGGTGACGGTTCTTCCGGTGCCAATGTCATGTTCGCCGACCTTGATGGCGATGGCCGTGCAGAGTACCTTGAGGTCGATCCGAACACCTCGGGCGTTACGGCTTATTTCAACGGCTGTCCCGGAGTCGTTGGATAATGTCGAAGAGTTTCGAGTATTGAACAACCCCCCCCAGCGAAGTCTGTCTTTCTATTCGAGGACATCTCCAGAGGCCTGGAGTAGTCCGGCCACATGTTCGACCAATTTGTGCTCTGACAATGTATGTACTGTATTTGTCCATTCCCGCCAGCTCGCGCAATTTATGGCAAAGATCTATTGGAAGCCTCATGGTCTTTTGCGGCGGCGATGCATTTCCGGAAGCAGCCTGTTGCATTAAGAGCGGATCATCTTCGACATCTAGACGCGTGCAGTGGTTTGTTTTTGTTCTTAAGCCACTCAATGTCGTCAATGCAATATATCTTTGCTGTCATGTCATTATTGCCCTCTCAGCTTGATGCGACCCGGTAATGAGGTACGACAGCTCTCAAAAGGGTGCTGTTCGTGTTACCATGCAAGAATCTTTCTGCAGCCTCGGTTCCAATATCGGTTGAATTCAGAATGGACCATTACAACCAATCCTGCTCGGGCAGGCACCTGGGAACGAAAAGAGCAGAGACAGCACCGAAGGAGCCTTGTGAGCGTATGCCCGTGGATCACGCGTCGGCATCGAGACTCACCGGGGCGACAAGCGAGTCAGCATAGGCGGTAGACCAGGCGACCTCCGTATCGTCATCACACCGACATCGACCTTTCCGACGCGACATGTTTTCGAAGACCCAAAACTGCCAACGGACCGCGATGCCGCCGTTGAGAACCCTCGGGCACCTAGATAACAACAATAGGGTCAGAACAATGAAATGCCAGCCTGTTTTCCAGCTATATCGTATACTCGAGCGGGTTGAAACGGCTTCCACACCAGGCCCCGCGAACGCCTTCTGTCTAGATTGTTCTATCCCTTTTCCCCCTTTCACCTTTGCAGGCAGCCTAACAAGCCCTCAATCCCGAAGACCACTCAATGCCTGTCCTTCCACAAGCTCACTGTATCCTACATTTTGCCAGCACGCCTTCCCATGGTCTCAACGGAATCGACCCGGTAGCTGGCTTCTCAGGCTTGCCCTTGGTATACGTACTGCACGCCCAGAACTCCACCTCCAAAGTCTGCGGTAATGTCCACTGCACATCTTTGCCCGAGAAATTCAAGACCACGAGCCATCGCTCGCCCGACTCGCTCGTGCGTCCATAAGCCAGGACATCTGGATTCTCGGGCAAGAGTTCCTGATAGTCGCCGTAGACGAAGACATCGGCATGCTCCTTCCGGTCAAGGATGCCGCGTTGCCAGAATTGCCACGTCGACAACTCCTCGTCGTTCTGTTGATTTATTTGATCTTGGGCGTTTATGCCGTTTTGGAAATCGTCCATCACGCGCATCCATGGTTTCACATCGCCAGGGCAGAAACCAGCATTGGGTGTGCTGTCCCATTGCATCGGTGTCCGTGAGTGGTCACGGGCTTTCATATGGATGATCTTCTTGCCATACTCGAGCTGTTTCGGGTCATCCTTGTAGATCTGCTGGCATTTCTTCCAGTAATTTATCGTTTCGATGTCCTTGTACTCTTCGCTAATGTCCCACTCGGTGGGTGCGTTGCGCATGCCGATTTCTTCGCCCTGGTAGACGAACAGTGTGCCACCTAGGGTTGTCTGCATGAGGGCCAGGAGTTTGGCGCCCTTGTCCCGCCAGGTGTCGCTGTCGTCCGTGTAGCGCGTTACGCTGCGCGGATTGTCGTGGTTCTCGATGAAGACCGAGTTCCATCCGTCGCGATCGATCATGCAGCGTTGCCAGCGCGAGATGATCCTCTTCATCTCTTTCA
Source organism: Cladophialophora chaetospira (assembly GCA_030247875.1). NCBI lineage: Eukaryota > Fungi > Ascomycota > Eurotiomycetes > Chaetothyriales > Herpotrichiellaceae > Cladophialophora > Cladophialophora chaetospira. Next base: position 692,970 of record JAPDRK010000011.1, read on the forward strand.
CGTCCCATGGCTTCAGGGCCATGCGGACGTTGGGCTTGTCGATGTCCACGATGTCGAAGATAAAAATCATGTTGAGTTCGCCGCTGAGATGTTGTTAGTCCTGGAAACACGTATCAGGACAAAGGGGAAATCATCTTGGCCTGGATCCCCAGATACAGGTTTTGGAGAATACTCACGCGTTGGCGCCCACGGTGCGTAGAATCTCATTTTCGTCTGATACTCCGGGCATTTCGCCTACGGTTATAGCGTCGTATTTGGACAGGACTTGTTGGTTCATTTCGCGGAGGTAGTCGTGCATTTTGGGCCCGTTGACGAAGAATTGTGTGCCGGGCTGGTAGGTGTGCGTCTTGGGATCGAGGATGATGGGTGCGTCTGGGTAATTTGGAACCTTGCTAATCATGTTTATGACGTCCTAAAGTGGTATCAGCATTCTGGTCTTAAAATGGGGAAATTTCGTGACACAACTCCGAATGAGCGCAATATGGCTTTTGGGAGAACCTACCATCCGGAAGCCTGCTACACCGCGATCGAGCCAGAATCGCATCACGTCCCAGACTGCTTCCCTCACATCGGGGTTCTCCCAATTCAGGTCGGGTTGCTCGGGCGTGAAGACCGAGAGATAGTATTCTCCCGTCTCGGTGTCATATGTCCAGGCGGAGTTTGCTTCACCCAGGATCTGAGCCCAATTGTTGGGCGGTTCGGCTACGCCGCCGTCGCTGACTGACTTGGGCGGCTTCCAGATATACCAGTCTCGCTTGGGGTTTGTTTTGGAGGAGCGTGATTCCAGGAACCACGGGTGCATGTTCGATGTATGGTTGACAACGAGGTCCATCATCAATCTCATATCTCGCTTTTTCAGCTCTGAAATTAGATTATCCACATCCTCATTAGAGCCGTAGATAGGGTCAATGACCTTGTAATCCGCGATGTCGTAGCCCATGTCCGCTTGTGGTGATTTGTAGATCGGCGATGTCCACACAACATCGATACCCAGCTTTTTCAGATAGTCTACCCGCGAGGCTATGCCTTTCACATCGCCCCAGCCATCGGAATTGGTGTCTTGGAACGATGATGGGTAGATTTGATAGACAACGGCTTCTTTCCACCATTTTGGAGTGGCATAAGACGATCTTTGGGACATTTTGGGGCGCCTTTCCTGGGAGGAAAAGAAGGATACAAAAGGTCAAAACGAACGTTGATATACTTCTCTGCTACTCACCGCCTCTTCTGCTAGGTACTTGTCTACAATCATCAATCAATGAAGTTTTTGAGCATCAATCGTTCAAGCGAAAGTATCTCCGGATGAATGTCGTCATTGCTCAATTTGGCAGCCGCGCCGGTGCTCGTATCTCTTTCCTCTTCCCATGGATTAGAGCCTGTTCATTGCACGAGGCTGACCAGGAAAACTATCGGACTGGATAGGTTGTCGGTAATAGCGATAAATGAAGGAAATTTGAGACGCCCTTTGCTTGGCGAGGGTCTTTCATATGCCGCAGCCACCTGTGCCAGCCTTCCCCGGGATTTTAGCGCTAGGGGAACCGCCTGAGACACTGCGCACTGCAGCGACTGTTCTAAGGACCAAGAAATACATGTCACTCAATCATAGAGGATGGGCCAATTTAAATATTCGAGCCTTGACAGGACCATGAGGTGCTGCTTCGTATGGCGAATCGGCTTCTCGAAAAGTGACATCTGAATGGATCGGGATCAAAGACGGAATTTCCTCCGATGCCGCCGGCAATTCCACAAGAAATGGTAGGTCATAATGAGGAAGCATTCACTACGAAAAGCATCTTCAACCTTGGGAACAACCACTTCTGTCTTTCTACGAACTTGCCAAAAACGACCTTCAAGCAATATGGCGTCTTTAAAATCATGGTTTCCAATTCCGAAGTCAAGCCACTTCTCGCTTGCCAACCTGCCGTTTGGCATCATCTCCACCACGTCTAAACCCACGCCGCGACCAGCGGTAGCTGTTGGTGATCATGCCTTAGACCTCCAAGAATTCGCTGCCTCGGGGGCATTTTCATCTCTGGGACTCGACACCTCGGTATTTTCCAAGCCAACTCTCAACGACTTTGCCGCTCTGGGACGACCGGTCCATCGGTCAGTGAGGAAATTCCTCCAGGACGTGTTCGCTGAGAGCACAAGCCAAGCGGATGTCTTGAAGAACAACAAAGGCCTCCAAGAAAAGACCCTGATACCACGCGATCAAGTCAAGCTGCATCTGCCCATGCACATTGGTGATTACACGGATTTCTACGCTGGCAAGAACCATGCTTTCAACGTTGGGTGTCTCTTCCGCGGGCCAGACAACGCTCTTCAACCAAATTATACGCACCTCCCTGTAGGCTATCATGGTCGAGCATCATCTGTGGTTGTCTCGGGCACTCCGATCACAAGACCCAACGGCCAAATACTGGAGAACCCGGCAGCAACGCCAAAAGTCCCTACGTTCAGCCCCTGCAAAAGACTCGACATTGAACTCGAACTCGGCGCATTCCTCTGCAAAGGCAATGAGATGGGCAAGAACATTCCTATCTCGGAGGCTGCGGAGCACATATTCGGATTTGTCTTGCTTAACGATTGGTCGGCTCGAGATATTCAGGCGTGGGAATACGTACCTTTAGGACCATTCTTGGCCAAGAATTTTGGATCGACTATTAGTCCTTGGGTTGTGCTCACGGATGCACTGGAGCCATTCAGAACTGAGGGAATCTCCAACGACACGCAACTGCTTCCATACCTACAGGAGAAGGAGGCGAAGAATGTGTACGACATCCGATTACAGGTTGACATCACGCGTAAGTTTTGAACACTCTTGAGTGATTTCATACAACATGCTGACCAAATGATTGCCATAGCTACCGGAGGGTCTACTACCAATATCCTGAATTCGAACGGTCGCAATCTACTTTTCTCCTTTCCGCAGATGCTCGCGCATCATTCAATCGGTGGTTGTCCTATGGCTGTCGGAGATCTACTTGGATCCGGCACCATAAGTGGTACTGAGACAGGGACGGAAGGAAGCCTGCTCGAGTGTAGTAAGGGCGGCAAAGAAACCATCAAGCTGAACGGTGGGGTTGAGCGGAAATTCTTGGAGGACGGAGACGCGATTACGATCTACGGGGTCTGCGGCTCTGAAGAGTCTGGACTTGTCGGCTTCGGAGAGTGTTCGGGCGAGATACTGCCTGCTCCAAAGATCTGATTTAGGGAGATACTTTCGTGTTTTTTCATTAATATCGGTGTCGGTTGAAATGCGTTGCCCGCGATAGAATAAAAGAAGTCAATTTGATGACGCCACAATTCCGCTGTCAGATCTCTTGCATGGTTGGCTCTAAGACGGTCATATCAACCAATGAACACACTGATATTACATATTAGTCTCAATCAAGCGTGCTAGCGCGCCTCAGCACCGATCCTTCCCCTTCTTCGTTAGCCCAGGCTTCCCCGCTTTTGAGATCTCAGGCTTGACGTCTGAGCGGAATGGTGCCGCTCCACGCACAGGCGAGTCGCCTCGCTACCTCCTCCCTTTGCTTGCAGATGCATCTCCGCTGTGAGTCTGTGCGACGGGGCACAGAAGAGTTTGATCCCGAATGTAAGCGCTTTCTCATGATATTGCTGCCCGAACTTCGTCCTGAGTGTACCTTTCCAGAATTCAGCACAAGGTTCCTGCTTGCAGGATATATACTGAGAAGTTGGTGACTTCTTGACCGGGAATTCATTCTTCACATCTTAGCTCATCTCACACGGAGGTATCACATCGTCAGCTTGACATTCACTGATATTCACATCCTGCGTCAGCACCACGGAAGCGATACGTTTGCACCTCTCTGACAAGGACCCATCACTATCATCCGTTTAAATGACAGTATAAGTGCCCTTGAGCAACTCGATCGGGCCACTTCGTTCTTATTAAAACCAAAATCGAATACAGAGCATTTGGACTTGACAAGAAAACGATTGTCGCGATGCTCCTCACATTCTCCCCAACGACCCTTTCCTTCCTCTTCCTTACTCTAGGATACTTCCTGGTTCGATATTTCAACTCAACCGATCAACCAAAAATCAAAGGCTTGCCTGAAATACCAGGTGTACCCATATTTGGCAACCTTCTTCAACTTGGCCAAGACCATGCCCGGGTCACCGGCCGATGGGCAAAGAAGTATGGCTGGCCAGTCTTCCAGACCCGGCTAGGAAACCGCCGCATCATTTTCGCCAATACTTTCGACTCAGTCAAGCACTTCTGGATCACGAACCAGTCCGCTCTGATTTCTCGGCCTACTCTGTACACCTTCCACAGTGTCGTCTCCAGCAGCCAGGGCTTCACGATTGGAACGTCGCCATGGGATGATTCATGCAAGAAACGTCGCAAGGTGGCAGCCACGGCCTTGAATAGGCCAGCTGTACAAAGTTATATGCCTTTCATTGACTTGGAGAGCTGCGTGGCCATTAAGGACATGTACAAGGATTCTATGGGTGGATCAGTTGATCTGGACCCGAGAAAATATTTCCATCGATTTGCCCTGAACACCAGTCTGACACTTAATTATGGCATTCGGATCGACGGAGGCATCGATCAGGAACTGCTGAGAGAAGGTTTGTATTCCACCATATCCAACCGACAACAATTGCTAATGACTAATATCAGTTGTCCATGTCGAACGAGTGGTTTCCAACTTTCGAAGTACATCCAACAACTGGCAGGACTATATACCATTACTACGCCTACCTTTCATCTCCCGACAGAACAAATCTGCCGGAGAATATCGAGAGCGCCGAGACAAATATCTCACCACGTTTTTGGATATGCTTAAGGAGCGTATTGCGAACGGCACCGACCGACCCTGCATTACTGGAAACATCATTAAGGATCCTGAGGAGACTCTCAACGATGCGGAGCTTAAGTCGATCTGCTTGACTATGGTTTCGGCTGGCATCGATACAGTTCCTGGCAATATGATCATGGGTCTCGGCTATCTGGCCTCGCCCGAGGGTCAACATATCCAGCAAAAGGCGTACGAAGAGATCATGAAGGTCTATCCTGAAGACGGAGAGGCTTGGGAGAAATGCTTGGTCGAGGAGAAGGTTCCGTACATCACCGCTTTGACCAAGGAGATCCTTCGCTTCTGGACCGTCATCCCTATCTGCCTGCCGCGAACTAGCATCAAAGATATCAAGTACAACGACACAACCATCCCTGCTGGCAGTGTCTTCTACATGAACGCATGGGCGGCGGACTACGACGATACTCATTTCAAAGACCCCGCCAAGTTCATCCCCGAGCGCTACTTGAATGACCAGGAAGGCAGTGGCACACCTCATTACGGATATGGCGCAGGCAGCCGCATGTGCGTTGGTTCGCATTTGGCAAACCGGGAGATCTACACCGCATTCCTCAGAATGATTGTGGCCTTTGAGTTCACACCAGCCAAAAACACCAAGGAATGGCCTGTCCTTGATGCGATTGAGTGCAACAGCATCCCGACCGCTTTGACCACCGAGCCGAAGCCTTTCAAAGTTGGCTTCAAGGTCAGGAACAAGGAAGCACTGGACAGATGGATTCGTGCGAGCGATGAGCGAACTAAGGACTTGTGATCGGCTACGCGAAAGCAAGGTGCAGTGCCGAATGGTTTGAAAATTTTCCGGCGTTGCGAGGGTTGGAGCGTGAGTACCAGGCGGTTAGCACGAGGCTGGCATGAATAGGAGCTCTCTGTGGAAGCTATCCCAGATTATTGCATTAGCATTGCGGTGGGCATATCAAACATGAACTTTCTTTTCATCAGCAATTTTACTTGGTGAACATTGTGCGCTTGGCTCCAAAATGGTCGGGGCGTAGCGGGAATTACTTGGTAGTGCCTTGCCGGCCAAATGGGATAATCAACCAAACTTATCAACATCGCGATTATCGGGTTCGTGTGAAAAACAGTTGAAGTTTAATTCCGCTTCTCGAGGACCTTTTTGACGCGACTGCGACAATATTTGTGCTGGTACAAACATGATCGTCCATCGTAACACTACTTCTTCAACGCAAAGCAGGTCTCCTTTTCCCTTCAGAATAAATTGTGACCGCAGAGCTTTTATTGGGAACATCGAGATCAACTCAAGACTGAATCCCGCGGCGACCCACAACACGGAGATCTTCAAGCCACACGGCGTAGCAAACCTACCTCAAGAGCATTCGACGCAAGTGCTTGGTCCGCTTTGGCAAAGTACGCAGGCAGTGGCAGGGTAACCCAGGAGTGCTGGTACATCTGCCTCGACATTGAAGTAAGCCAGAACAAAACAGCCTCTCCGAGATATCTGGGAAAGCAGCAAACCTCACCACACCACGGTCATGTCGCGTCGACCCTGTGGATATGCCACCGAACCTGTTCCCTGGCGGCAACGGAGTCAGCTCATCCAGGAATTCATCGAGCAGTTCGAGCAATGGAAAAGGGACAAGATCGATCAAGGTAGGCCACCTATTTCTTCATCGGGCGATCTATATTGTGTGCAAAAGTCAGCATGTTTGGTGATTAGTTTCACGATGTGTATTTCTCTTTGTGTCGTGGATGGAGGAAGCCTGTGGAGGTTGCATCTCCATTTGGTTGTCACTGCCGGAAATGAGGTATGACAAGCAGCACAAAATTGTGCCACCTCATGGTCACATCGCCGATACCGCCAACCTCCGGATGACCCTTTCTGCGATTCTTCTTTCCTCCTCATTGGTCCACCTCTGGGCAGATTATTGCTCGGTGTCATTCCGCATGAACCTTGGGATGTCGCCGCGCGGCTTGAATCTGGATATCCGAGCGCATGCGAAAGTCACGGACGAGAGCAGAGAAAATCATGTGCGAGGCCGACAAAGTCTCTGCTCGCCAACGTCAACAAGTACTGTGGTATCGGTCGGGTATAAGTCCGAGATCTCGAGAATGCGTTCGCCACCTTCCACTTTGAAGCCAGTGCACAAGCTGAGACCGTTGCACTCAATCGAGAAAGGATGACAGCATAGTCAGAGCATGGAAGAGCTGTCTCAGGACGATTTCCTGATTTCAGCCTATTTGCCGGTGGTGGGAAGATCGTCACGAAACGTTCCGAGTCGACAACGTGCTCTGGGCACGACAATGAACATTCGAGAACAAAATAGACAACGACGATCGAAGCGGCGATCAGCTGGCGTCATACGAAATGGGTGGGCCATCATTTGCTGTTGGGGATGAGGACGTGCCCAGTTTTGGCACTTGCCGGCAGGCCTGCAAGCCTGCAGGTGCAGCTGGGCTCTCACCGGCCTGAATCCTTCTTGAACAAACACAAGCGAACGATTGGCTTTCCAGCCTCTCGACCTGGAATGCCCCTCGATCGTCGGGCACACAGTCGCCCACGAGCCGACCTGGATGATCATGAACAAATTGCCGGATCGACAAGCGCCAGCAACGGTAACCCTACGAGCTGGAGGTTCGCTACAGTTTTAGCTCTGAAACGACAAGGCCTGTTGCAAGGCCGACACCGAAACAGCGACAACTTCAGGCAGTCAGAAACAGAAACAGTGCTCACTGCTCACCTGCAAGCGAGGGCAAGTGACCTGCACTCAGCAGAACAAAGTGCGTCTCACTCTCACGCCCGCATACATCGCTTGTGAAGCAGACCTCGTGAGGGGTGCGTCTGAACAATGCAGTGATGCGGGCTGGCATCATTTTCATCTGCAACAGTGGGTGTGGTGGGAATTGCTTTAGCGGAAAGTCGGCACAGGTGGCAGACAAGAAGTTGAAGAAGTGACGGCGAGGTGGGCACCTGGAATCGACTGTTCGCGCCTTCAATTCGCCCTGGCGATCGGTGCTCCTCGCCCCACAGGCAACCTATTGCGCCTAAGACTGCTGCTAAACTTGCCCTCGCACTCGGCCTGCAAATCACCGTGACAGGCGCCGCAGCTGCCATCCCGCACTGCGGCACTGTCCCTGCGAGCGAAGGTCCAAGCTGCGAAAGCTACGCCTGATCCCGCCACCCATGTCGACTTTGGCTTTCGTTGGCCGGCGTTCGTCCACTCATAGCCGCTGCTGTTCCGATCGAGTTCTCGAGAACATCCCACACTTTCCGTCCCTCGCACAACTGGACTTGTCCGTTCCTGCCTACCACCGCAATACTTCCTCGCTTCAGGCGGTTCCTCGTGTTCGACGCTGCTCTGCTGGGTGTGTCTGCCAACCACAGGAGCTGGTGGCTTGGCATACCGCATCGCAAAGGTGCGCCATCGGCTCGCGTTGTATCGGAGTCCGCCCTATCACTTTTCGGTGGCTGCCCCCGGTCATCGTCGCTTCTGACGAACCTGGTTTTGGGCGCAGCTGCACTATTGTTTTGGGACGACCCCACTCGCCCTGCAATCCATCCCGGCCCTCAGGCTCGGAGGTGGGCTTTTTCCCTTCCCTGCGTGGGCTCGCTTGTTTTCATTCATATCCCTCCCCACGGAATGAGTCCCTCACTTCTGTATCACAGCATTCCGCACTCTCCTCTCTGACCACTCTATGATATTCAACAGGTCATCAATCAACATCACCGCCCTTCATGCAGGGCCTCAAACGTTTACAGTCCGCCATCGAGAGGCATAGGGAGAACAAGGACATCAACATCAAATACAAGACACCCCTCACCAGTAAGTCACCCAATGCGCACATCACTCGTCTCAGCGATCTCGAGTCAGCCTCACTGGACCACCACTACAACCTGACTGCGCGCACCTGAACTTCCCGACCTGTAGAACTGACATTGTTCGCCACTCTAGGCCGCAACGTCAATACATTTGCCGACGAGCAAGCCATCGACGATGCCTGTAACCCAGTTCGCTGTGACCGACACGTACGAATATCTGAATGGATTCGGGGGGTACAAAGAGTAAGCTGGGATTTGAGCCTGTTCTCTTTGATCTATCTGGCTGACCGCTGCTGTAAAGGAGTGAAGCCATAGAAGGCACGCTGCCACTCGCGACAAACTCTCCCCAAAAATGTCCCTACGGCCTGTACAACGAGAAGTTGTCTGGCACCGCGTTCACCGCACCTCGAGACGAAAACAAACAGTCATGGCTGTATCGAATCCTACCATCGGCTAGCCATCAGAACTTCGAGCCCGTACCTTCGTCTTCGTCGCAATCCCTCATCTCTCCCACTCCCAGCTTTGGCACACATTTCAATGCCATCCCGAACCAACTGCGATGGGATCCCTTCGACTTCGACAAAGAAGTGTCATGGATTCACTCCCTCCATCTTGTGGCTGGCGCAGGAGACCCCACCATGAAGCAGGGATTGGGCATCTACATTTATGCCTGTGGCACTAGCATGCCTGAGAAGACAGCCTTTTACAGCGCGGACGGCGACTTCTTGATTGTGGCACAGCATGGCGTACTTGACATCCGAACCGAATTTGGCAAGATCCTGGTGCGGCCGAATGAGATCTGCGTCATCCCGCGGGGAATTCGCTACCACGTTACATTGCATAACAACGAACCTGCACGAGGCTACATCCTGGAGTTATACCAAGGTCACTTCAAACTGCCTGAGCTCGGTCCCATTGGCTCCAATGGATTGGCCAACGCGCGCGACTTCCAGTCTCCAGTGGCCGATTTCATTGAGGACCACGAGAACACCGAGTGGACTCTATACGGCAAGTTTGGAGGCAACCTTTTCCAAGCCAAACAGTCTCATACACCCTTTGACATTGTTGGCTGGCACGGCACATATTTCCCCTACAAATACGACCTGGGACGATTCAATCCCGTGGGCAGCATCTCCTACGATCACCCCGACCCTTCTATCTTCACTGTTTTGACTGCACCTTCGCACCCCCACGGGGCGGGAACTGCAGTCGCAGATTTCGTTATTTTCCCGCCTCGATGGCTGGTCGCAGAGCACACCTTCCGTCCACCCTGGTACCATCGCAATACCATGTCCGAGTTCATGGGCTTGATCATGGGCAATTACGATGCCAAGGGCGCTGGCAAGGGGGGCTTCCAGCCGGCTGGGGCAAGTTTACATAATACAATGTCTGGCCATGGGCCGGACATGCAGACATTTGAAAAGGCGTCGACTATGGATTTGCCTCCCCAGAAGGTGGGTGAGGGTAGCATGGCGTTCATGTTTGAGAGCTGCTTGATGGTTGGCGTTACTGAATGGGGTTTGAAGACTTGCCAGAAAGTGCAAGAGGTGAGTACTCTGATGCTTCCGTCACGTTCCAAAACGGATACTAACAACCATCTCAGTCTTACAATGCGCATTCTTGGGAGCCATTGAAGGTGCATTTCAAGCGACCGGACTCGTCGCGCGGCGTTAGCAATGGTGAAAAGAAGCATGGCGTTGGGGATGCTAAAGACGAAAGCAGTGTGCATGCTCTTAGATGAGACAATGCACAGGGACGCCATCAATTCAGGGCGATTCCTACGGGTTATAAAGTGCAATAGACAGCGTGGCCGACGACCCCTGACGTGTGTGGTCCATGTCCTGGCTGAGAACTACAATGCAAAGAACCTACGATAACCAAATATTTCGCGTACCTCTTTTCATCATTCCCGAGGTCGATGTCGCCATGGCTGTCATCCCACATTCGGCCATGACTTGAAAAGTGCTGAGGGTGCAACCGAGATGGTGAAAGCGGGGGAAGGAAAGAACCCCTCCTTCCACATTTTGCAGTCTAAAGTGCTTCCACCAATCGTGTTGCACCCTGGAGAACGTGGCCGTCGTTCCTTCTCGTCAGTATCGTACTTTCTCTTCCCTCCCACACTTCGATGCTCACACCCGAGGCAAACCTGCTGAGATGACTATAACTCTTTCTGCTGCAGGTCTCTTGTCCTCAGACAGCAAAGCTCCCCCGGCCCTCCTTTCGGTCCAAGCAGCCCACGTCTCCGAGCAGCCACTGACCGTCTTTCATCCCACACACGAGGCCTCACTAGGCTGGATTGCTCCAGGACCAGAATGCTCCAATGACCTATCAGGGCTCTTCCACGAGGCTCGTCCTTTCGATGAGTGTCGCGTGCTTTTTTTGCTCGCAGGACGCACACGTGCTCACTTCGGACAGTCTCGACGTTTGAGAAGTTCTTGCACGATCTTGTGCTTTTTTCATGTGGTCTCTTGCTGCTCTTAACTCTCGTTGTGCCCTCAAGTCCGAGCCTTCCACTCTTTGAGTGCGCAGGAGCTGTTTATCAATGGCTCTTCTGAATGCATCTGTGCTGAACCGACCCCGTTATTGAGAAGCCCAGTGTCATCCTACGCTACTTTCGAAAGAAGCACTTGTGCCTCTGTTGGGCACCCTTGAGCCGCCACCCTTGCTGTACGCGTGTTCGATAACATTGGGTCCTTCTTCTACACCACCTGTGCAGGCATCTCCCAGCTCGTCGAACCTCAACACTATGCCCAGACCGAAACCACCTCCTACTCCGGCCGGCTCTACAGACCTAACAGCCTCGGAGCTGAAGCATTCGCAAGCTACAGACATGGAGTCGATCTTTGCGCTGCCTCCTCCAGCGATGAGAAGCGAAATACCACCACGTCCTTATACCGCAAAATCACCAGAAACTCGGGAACGCTCCGGCGGTGTATTGACACAGGGAAGTCCACCCATCTCACCTCAGGACAAGCCACTCAATGGCAGTCCCAGACCGAAGAGAACGGCTTCTGGTGCTGTCAAGGGGGTCGTGGACAACAAATCGGCGAATGCAGACCCGGAAAATGCATATGAACTTCCTCCCCCACCCAGCCGAGCACGAAAGATCATACAGATGAAACCCAAGGGTCCAACCACTCACAAATCCTCACCGGCCAGCGACGCCGACTACGTACCTCCTGGAACTTCCGTCACCACCTCGACAACCGCACCACCATCCTCCAATAAGGCCACCGTAGCAGCTAGTAGTGCCACAGCAGCGTCCACCACTCCGAGTTCGAAACGAAAACAGCCCTCGGCATCGAGCGCTGCGGGCAGAAAGATTGCTCGAAAGACAGCACACAGCATCATCGAGAGGCGGCGGCGGAGCAAGATGAATGAAGAGTTTGGTGTGCTGAAAGACATGATCCCGGCCTGCGAAGGCGTCGAAATGCACAAGTTGGCTATCTTGCAGGCCGGGATTGAATATCTGAGATACCTCGAGGGATGCGTCTCCCAACTCAAGGCAGAAAACGCAAAGCTTGGTGGAAAAATGAGGTCACCTTCAGACTCCAGGATGCAAATCGACCACGCGCAGGTTGATGAGGATTTTGACGACGAAGAGGAAGAGGACGAGCAGGACGACGATGACGAACAAGATGACTTCGTTGACGATGTTCCCGAAGCAGCGGCTCCTCCTGCAAAACTGCGGAGTCACCGGCACGGCACTTCTGGCGCAAATGAGTGGACGCTGCGAGACTCTCGCAAGTCGTCAGTCGCATCCTTCAGCGGATCATCGGCGCATCCATCTCCCTATCTTCACTCCCAACAAGACGACAGAATTGGCACGAAAAGGCGGTCTGTCCTGCCAGGGCGAGGACCATCATACACTGCCTCACCACCACTGGCAGGCATGGTGTCCTCGACAACTCCCACACCCACGCTTCTTTCTCCAGCATTCAACTCGATTCACTTCTCGCCCGAACTGGCTCGAACGCAGACAAACAGCAGCGTCGGTCAATCCACCAGCGGATCGTTGAGCACAGGTGGTTCATCATGGAGGTCCGTCAACCACCCCGGCAGTGCCACAGGGTCGATATCCAACCCATCCCCCGGCATGCAACCACTTCCATCGCCTAAAGCCGCCCTCGGCTTGCCCCTTGCTCAGCCTCCCGTGACTTCCCTGCAGCTACCGCCCCAGTACAATGCCGCAGTTCAGAGGGAGAGGGACTTTAGCAATAGAAGTCCCAGCGCAGTGAGCGATGCCAGTGGTAATGCTGAGGCAACCGCCAGCGCGGCGTTGATGATGTTGACAAACGAGTGGCGTGGTGGCGGGCGCCCGGATCATGTGGGTGTTCCTCCTCATGGCGCGATTGGTGGCAGGCGAGACGAGAAAGAGCACACTGGGAAGGGGATGAGCGTGAGAGATTTGTTGAGCTCGTGATCTCTACGTTTGATGTACGAGTAGGGGTGGGATTTGGCCGATGCAGCAGAACTTCTGTACCATATCGTATAGCGTATTGAGGAGCGGCTCACCTTTCGCCCGTGATACAGAAAGGTAGTCGATTCCATTCTAAGTACACATGCAGAAATCCTACATCGTCGATATCATCCAGTGGTGAAGACCCTAGTGTTCCAGCTTCGTTCTCGCCTGATCTCGAAGGTCGGGGTCTGGCTGCAGATCGCACCTCCACTTAACATTCTATCAAGGACAACTGGTGGTGTCTGAAGGGGGGTCAATCGAGTTTGGCAACCGGCAGGGTGCGAGTAGGCCTGCTACATGTGCGGTCATCCCTTCACTGCTCCATCTACGGCTCGAGGACGAGTTCTCGAGCAGAGAGGTCCACGAGAGGTCGAGCTACAAAGTGTGCGTGAGAAATCTCTGTCGGCTGGACGATGTTGTTGTTACGCCTTCCTGGCTGGAGCAGTAATGAGTCGCTCAAGGATATCCAGCAAGACTCAACTGAGAGATAAAAAATCAGAGCATATTTACGGACAAGAACTCCATGCAGACAGAGTAACCTCGCAGACGGGCTGATACCGCTGAGAGAGATTCCTCGCCCAGACAAAGTGATCTCCTACAGTATGTTTTTGCTAAACCCAAGCCGACGACCTCTTATGTATCTCCATTGCGATGCTGGTCCACATCGTCAATTGTTCTCTATCATGCTTGGACCTGTTGTGATCTTCCAGCATCCACGTCGATAGACCGCACCCTTTCCACTTCACTTCCCACCTCCTCATCCTTCACCACCACCCTCCCAGCCACCCCTAACCCCCTCTCTAACCGCCAATATATATCAGCTCCCCCGAATTCTCTCCCACAATCAGGTCACCAGAGTCCCTACGAGATGACAGCACCTTCCACCATCCATACAATTGGAGCTGGTTAGCGTCGACCGCCCTTATCTCCTGAGTTCGACTCTCGCTGCCCTGCATTGGAGATCCCAATCGACAAAGTCACAAATCGCGAAAAATACAAACCAACCTCGAGTTTCTGGACCGAGGTAGAGTTGTTAGCTTGCTTCGAACCAACTCGTGGGTCGGGCTTGCTTCGGATGTGGAGTTTTTTTTGGCGCTTTAGTGGAGAGGCGATAGAGGGTCGAATTTTGATGGTGTTAGATGTTGTGCGCGGTGGGGATGGTGTGGCAGAAAGAGAGGCTGGCAGCGAGTGGGTTGCGAAAAGGGAAATGGAGGCAGAAGCAGATGCAGACGCAGACGCACAATCGGGTCCACCGGCTGGTGTGTGTTGACAATGTCTTTTCGTTCCACCTGCCCCTTATCGTGAAACATACCGCTTCGAATCGTCTCACCGCGAGGAAGCTGTATTCTGCTATCGACTTTCGCGACTGATACTTGCATCAGACTCCGCTGCTGCGAGCCCGGTCGCCGTCATTCTGTTCAGCTCATCCGCACGAGTTCTCGATCGCCCTAGGCTCAGGGTGCGTGCTGTCAGCTAATGAAGTTCGTTTATCAAGCTTTTCTCCGTTCATCTAGGGGTCCTGACGGCTTTGTCCCGTTCGACATGATATCGAATGCGAAGAGTGCTTTTGCAAAACAATCTTGAGGCAATTCTGGAGGCCGCTATAGAGGATCGTCAATTCGAGAGTCGTCCAAAGCGCGAGCAGCTGGCTGTATTAAGGGTTCGGCTGATGACTGAGTCGAAAGTATAACCCGGAAGTAAGGTCAAGACGGCACCGGCTTCGAAAGCACTGCACTAGCCTCGGTGTCGCTCCAGTCTAGATTGGGACACAGGCAGGAATGTACGGATAGGCCAGGCTTCGCCGGTAGTGACGAGTAACTTTGTTTCGTTCAATGTGACTGCGTGGTCGCCTTTCGTCAGATGTGTCGTGCCGCGTTCCACGACGCTCCCGTCGCTCTCGTCGGACTTGGATGCTCGCACTCACAGAAGAGATGTCTTTGCACTGTTCTTCCGCTGGAAGACAAGCAGGCTCCTTCTCATGCAGCCCAAGTCGTCGGCTGAGGTGCACAGAGCTCGGAGCTCTGCTTAGCATGAGACCTGCCGCGCCTCTAGATGGGTTGTCCAGACCTCATGTCGCGTCTGCGGGAATCTGTCCCGCATTGGCGAGGAACCACTTCTTCGTCTTCCTTGCCATGTTGTCCAGGTACAAATATTTCCGGATCACTGCAACAATATCATCCCACTCACGCAACCCCAACGAGTCCGCAAGTTGCAGGAACCTCACTCCATGGTATTGTTGATAATCGCCGCAATCCGGCCGGAGTTCAATATTGCGCTCCGCCTTCGTGCCGACGAACAACCAGAAGAGCCGGTCTTCGAGTTTGATGGCATTGCCGTCTTTGTCAAGCGTTTCTAATTCCTCGTCAAGCTCGCGTAATTTGATCGCGAAGACGTAGCTCATGTCAAAGGCCGAACTCCCAACTTCTTCCAGCTTACTCCCCATGTCCAGCCGGTCGTGCACGGCTCGTCGGACCCAATATGTCGCAGCGAGCCCGAGGCACGCCTCAGCCAGGATCTCCGGGCTCTGGAGCAACATGTATAATTCCATGCTGTCCAGGTAATGGTTGAGGAGGTTCCCAATCAGAGACGTGGCCTTCATGGCGACGATGGTAAAGACCTTAATGGTCACGAGCTTCTGGTTTAGCATGCTTTGGCCGAGAGCGTGGTGCCACTCGCGGACAGCGATGATTAGTGTAGCGAGCGAATCCGAGATATTCTCAGGGAGTTCGTCATAGAAAGGGAGTGCGGAGGGTGACACCTTTCTTTCAGGCGCCATTTCGTCACTCAGATGTGCAGGGAGGTAGTCCATCTCCCATCGATGGAGGTCTAAGCACGGTCTGCTCAGCGACATACACGCACGGGTTACATCTTGGATGAGGGCGCCGATCAATAGTCGGGGCTCGAAGGTAATGGTCTGACCCTCTGGCTGGAGGAGGCGCGCCAGCATGTGCCCGTGGACGGCTGCGGCTTCAAAGCTATGCGCCGCGATCTCGGCAGCGAAGAGTGCGTAGACCTCCCACGCATGGGTGGTCGAGTCCCCTGTCACGAGCATCGACTCCCGCAGCTTACTCGTCGCTTTGCCGATGTACTCAAGCGCCAGTAAGTTGGTTTCCCTCTGCGGTTTGATTCTTGACAAAATGGCCGCTGACCGAGCAAGGTAAGCATAGCCATCAGCCGTGCCGTCGTCCAGCCCTTGAACGTTGTCTCGCCAGTAGCGGTGCAGGTATAGTTTCCCTCCGGACAAAGCCGCTTCATACCCATGGTTCGCGGGTAGTATGAAGTCCCGTGTAAAGATCAGCAGATGATTGACCCAGGGTGTGACATTGATTGTGGTTGACGAGAACGGGTCAGAATTGCCGGCCAAGATCACCGGATTTGGTACGATGCCATCGCTCTCGTTGGCGAGACCACGCTTGAAGATGTGCTTTTTGTCTTTGATGCGTTCGTGTACCGTCTGAGGTCGCTTAGGGAGTGGTGACGCTGGTTGCCCCCTTCGCCAGTGCTGGACCAGTGCGACGTGTGCATTGACGTCCGAAAGATTGCCGCCAGAAATACTGCCCGAGGGTCCGTCTTGAAGGATGAATGTCAGGCGTTGGGACATCCCGCATCAGAAGAGGTTCATCAATAGAGCAGTAGCGCAACCGTTGCGGACCCAGATTTATCTCGCTTGGCCATCTGAAGTAGTAAAATTAGCGAACTCGTTGACGGTCACCAAGCAATTTATCTACGCCGACGGACGGGCTGCCGAAGAAATCTTAAACAGTTTAGCTCTGGATTTCTGTAACCACTCGAGGAGCTTACCTGCTTTTGGGGATCCTCGCCGCAGCTTCTAGCGGCGCGCAGCCGCAGAGATCGCTACTGCCCTATTCGCCTATCTTGAATACTGCACTGCACTCCTCTAGCGGCTCGGAGAATCGCCGCATCCCACCCTATTTGATGGGCGAGCTGTTTTCGATGCTGGCACTATGCTGCACAGCGTCTGAATGACTGACCACGTGCGATTGATCTTGAAACCAAGGCGGTTGCTGAATAATCCGACGGAAAACTAAATACGAGCGTCATTCTGTGTGGCGCTCCTGGTGAGTTTGAGTGAGGGAGGGGGAGAGATATGATGCCGAATACGATTAACATCAAGATCCAAGGCATTCGTGTCTTTGTCTTGTTCGAGGCGACACCCAAAATGAATTCACTTTCCGCGGCTACGTCAAGAACGGGAACTGTTTGCAAGCTGCGTTCCAATGGGGGAGTACCCAAGACATCACCTAGGCCGTTGGACGATTGCGAACAAATCAGCTCTGTCCCATCACTCGTCGACGTTAGAGGACAAAGACTCACAGGCATTGTCATTCCATCGATACACAGAATTCTATGGCCACATCTCGACATCTTTCAACGCGTCGATGACAACCCCAAAGATGTTTGCGTTCGCCCATCCATAGGCTTTCGAGGGCAAGGTGTCATGACCAAGTAAGGCTCTGAGCGCATCTGGTGCACTTGCGCGCAGCCACCGAACTGTCTGGAATATCAGCGACTGAAAGAGCAGGGCCTAGGCCACAAATATAGTAAGATATCCCTCGAGCACGGAGACCCATCTGCAAGCTTTTAGAGAAAAGCTGCTGTCCATCTTGCCAATCATGAAGGCCAAAAGCCCATTGAAGGCTCCAGCAAGTGTGGTGAAGCCGACAAAGACGGCGAAGGGATTGAGCTTCGTCTTGCCGATGTAAGCAAGAGATCGTCTATACACAGCTGTGGCAAACACCTGCTTCAGCAATACCGAAGGATAGTTCAACCGAAGCCCTCCCTCCCGACTTCGGACGACACCTGTTAGGACCGTGATGACGCCGTCGAAGCGATCAGATCGGCTTCGAGACGAGAATCTGGTCCGAGAGACCTTGCATATATCTGTGGATATGAGGTGCAAGAGCAGGGTATTCAGAGGTATGTCCAAATAATATTGGGAACGAAGTAGCAGACAATGGCTCGAGCCGTATTGGGTGTCCGAGAGGTTGAGATTTTCTGTGAAACCAAAGTTAAACGCGACTCCGATGTTTGTCCCGGCGCATGCGTGAACCTACTGACGAAGCAATCAGGATACTGCTGGTCTGAATATGAGCTCACTGTTCCTGCCGAGGAAGCAGAAAGACCAGTGAAGTTGGAGGTCTCAGAACGTATAGGCCTCTTGTTCATTGCAACTTTTACGCTGAACGCCAGCTTCTGTTCGCTCCATGTGATCGTGCAGATGTATTGACCGGTGAAGCGGGTCTGAGAGGCCGTCAAGTCCCCTGACCTTTGAGAGGGATTTTTCCCGCCGTCGTGTTATTAGATGGAGCGGTGTAAGCTGATTTCGGTGAGAGAGTTCTCCAAAGCATGGAGCTTGCCAGCCAGGCGTATTGCAAGGCCAGAGCTCTTGTTTAGATGACATACTTGTAGTCAAGTTCACCTTGATCGGCAACGAAGTACTTATGTGGCCACGCACGCGCAGTAGGCGGAGTCAAAAACCGGCTCGTGCCTTTTCATGGAGACTCGCTGACTCAAGTGGTTTCCCGAACGAGAAATCACCAGAGTGCTGGACTTGCCCGATCGGCGATTACGCTCAGGTGAACTCCCGGCCTGGTCTGCGGCTTTCCCCCAGCTTACCAGATGTGGTGTACCTTGCTTGCATTCTGGCTAGTCGCATCGCCGAAGAAAGCTTGCGGAGACCATTGAGTATTGCATTTTCATCTTCAATCTCCACGTTGGGAGCAAACAAGCAACCACTGCTGTAGAAAACTCGATTCCGAGATTGGGCGTATTTGCAAGAGACATTTTGACCTTTTGGCTACACTGCATTTGTTCTTGGACATTGTAAGGTCAGGAATACCACCTGCAATAAGCTGACTGAGTGCTCTTTGTACCACTGACGGCAGTCCGGGAGGTTGAAGGCAATTTGTACAGGATTGATGTTGGAGAGTTGCAGCCTTGTCAGGGCGAACCAAAGCATGAGCCTGCGCTTTCACCAGAAGCGTGTAGCCAGACGAATTTTCCTGCAACCATTTCAATTGCGTATATTGGGGCAGCGCCGTTGAGCCTTACTCTCGGACCTTGCGTGGCATTAGGCTATTGTGACAATTATGCTCAACTTTGTAACAGCAGGTATGGGTACCGATAGACCTTCTCGAAGAGCTCATATAGGAGGTCGAAGCACACAGCCGTAGGCACACCGTTTCTGGTGCTCTCCACCGCACATAGGACTGTGAACTGATTTCTCGTCTCTTTCGTCCCCTTTCTCCTCTTTGCCTGAGTCCGGCCGGCTCAGTGAAGCCTCCACTGGGCTGGTCATTGAGGCAGATGTGTCCTTGGACGTGGATTGTGACGTGGTGAATGGGCTGCCCAAAGTTAGGCACTGGCACGCAACGAGACGAGATGGTTGCGAGAGCGTAGGTTCCGTACTGCTGCGCCAAGGTAAAGCGAGGCCGGAGGCGACTTGGAAAGCGATCAAGAGAGAGAAAAGGCGGTTTCTGCAGGTGGAGTAAGCGAATCCGATTATGAATGAATTGGCATTCAAGTCTGGGCCGCTGTAGCTATTTTTCAGTTTCATGGCGAGCTCGGAGCTGCACGATTAGCAGACTCGAAAGACTGTCCTGAGCTGGACAAGGGAAGCAGAATCACGTAGGCAGATCAAATAGCACTTCCCTCATTGATCTTCAAATGAACGAGTGCACTTGCTAGTCCTTGTTGGAAGCGGTCACGACTCAGTGGCTGTGCGTCCTCATACGAGGGTCCTGATCCGTGCTCTGAAGGGTGCATACTAGAACAATTAGTTTGCAATAAACGGATATAAGCACATCGGAAAGAGTTCAAGGCGGTCAAGTTGCGAATTCAGAGATGGAGGAAGGAAGAAAGAAAGAAAACCGACATCGAGCGGACAGAGAAGAAAAGTTGGGGTAAGGCTGAGCGCCCTGCACCACTTTTAGGGAACAGCATGCAAGCCTATCGGTGATTAAGGGCCGGGAAGATTTCCCCCACACCAACCAGCGTGCTCTCCTTCTCAAAGATTCTTTATGACCCATGGAGCCACATTTTCTAATATCTCACCCAACTCATCCCATAGCTTCTCCTGTACCTCAAGTCCCTCAGCGCTTCTCACGAATTCGGATGGCCTAGATTGCTTCTAGTCAGTCGATGTCAGCACTGAAGGACGCACGGAAGACGTACTGGGCCACGGCACAATCACTCAAATATTGGCCATGCGTTTCCTTCCCGCCCGCTGCACCATGCATGATCGTTCTGGAACCCTTCTCTGTCGGGCGGGCGACAAGAGCTCTCCAGGGTTTGAAGAAGACCTGGAACACCGCGCCCCCGTTTCGCATGACTTCCGTCTTGACAAACCCAGGGTTGACAACATTGACAGCTATGTCGCCAGGTTTGGCGGAGGAGGTGAGCTGTTTGGCCAGCTCTCGGCCCAGTAGGAGTTGGATCAGCTTGGAGACGTTGTATCTGCTCACAGAATCAGCATGAGACGGTCTCGAGATCCAACCTTTGGTGAGGACCAAGCTGAAACTCACCTGTCTTTCATGTCCGCTTTGTCCTTGACCGCAAGGCTCTTGAGAATATTCTGATTTTTCCGCTCCGCGAACTCCGTCATGATATGGACAAAGGATCCAGTGAACGTAAGGACAGTCTCTTTCTTGAATTGGATCGAAGTCTCCCGAAGCTTGGGCAACAGCAGAAGAGCCAGTAAAAGACCACTTATCACATTGACCGTGATGGTTGACTCGTTGTCCTCAGCAAGCACAAAATCATAGGTGACGATCCCTGCGTTGCTGACAAGGACATCCAAGCGGTCCAACGTTGAAGCTCGGTTCGCAAAGGCTTTGACGCTCGCATACGAGCAGAGGTCCAAGTCCCAGACCTCGACAACCCCAGTGCGCCGGGTGGATTGCTCGATCGATTTGGCCGCCACCTCGCCTTTGGGTCTGTTTCTTACTGCCAGTATGACTTTCTGCGCATCGAGGGCGACGAAATGCCGAGCGGTTTCAAGCCCCAGCCCGACATTTGAACCGGTCACAATGATGGTCTGTCCGCTGTAACGTTTTGTTGGGACGGGTAAGGATATGAATTGAGAGCGGAACCACTGGAGGACTTCGGAGAATCGGACCATTGCGCGAGGAATGATATCGCAGTCACGTTCTGGCAGTGGAGGAAGCCGTTGACGAGATGTGCTTAAATACACAAGTCGAAGGATGAATGAGCAGGTCTTGGGGCTCTGCTTGAGCGCAAAAGATATGGAAGTGACATTGCGAGAAAGTCCACACGACTGCTCGGGACACTGATCTTTTATCTACCTCAATCCAAGTCTCCACAGAAGCGACATCATGAGAATAACGCAGGCAGCCGTGATTTCTCGCTACTGTGAATGCGCGAGCTCCATTGCTTTGAATGAGCTCGTCAACCACGGCTCCAGGAGCATTCGATGCTCTGGGAGGAGGCTCATCGTTTGGACTGCGGCTTGTCCATCTAGGGACTAGTGGTGAAAGCAGTCTGCATTAGCGCCAATGAACGGGACCTCGGGGTTCCTGCCTCAGCTTGACCACATCCCACGTCGTCCGCTTCGCAGGTGCACGCTCGTCACATCCTGCGACAACGCATTGGACCGTGGACGGACGAGGGCGAGCTGAAAATGGAGAACGGCGCAATCATGAAGCCGGTTGTGCTGATGCCAATGCGTCAACTGACTGAGGCAAAATGCGAAGATGATGACTGGACAGGTCTGAAAGACCAGGCAGAGAGGCGAAAGCGACAGACTCGTCTCAGCTTGAGAGCGTATCGTGAGCAATCTCCAGAACCTTGCGCATTGCAACGACCAACCTTTGACTAGGCAAGCGGAAAGCTGCACAGAGAGTTGCAAATCCCAAGACCGGCTCTGAGAGTACCTCAAGACTTGGAACGGAAAGTGCGCAGCCGAGAAGTTCTGCCCGTATGCATTCAGATGTATTCTCAGCGCCGGCGCTGTTCATCCCTTCTGCCGTCACCCAAGGAGGGCAGCTCATCCCCATGCGATATCTTTACCCCATCTCGCGGGACCACTTGCTGCCACTGATTGAGTACAACATCTGGCGCGCGATCACAACCAACATCCTCATACTTGGCCATCTACACTTCCTGAACTCCTCCGTATGCCGATTCACTCAGTCCGATGCAGTGTTTCCCAGCACCTTTCCGAGCGACAGCCTGCCGAAGTCTCTCCAGCCGACATCTCTTCAGCGAAGCACACCTCACGAAGACTGGATTGATCTCATTCCTTCCCCAAAGATGAGGGACAATGCCATTCGAACACAGCACTTGTTCTCCAATCTCGAAATGTGCTCCGACCTCTTGGGCGGACTGCATGGAAGACAGAATGATCTCGAATGTGGACTTCGGGTGTGGTCCGATCCCTGGAACCCTGATGCCTGGGAACTCACCGAAGGCTTCGCCAGAAAATATCGCATCTTGGTCGATGGGTGCGCTGATTTGTTCAAAGCGACAAACCGATGGAGGCGTTTGCGAGGGGAGAAACCCTTGGTGTGGGAGGTGGAATGAGACAAAGCTCACAGAATATTACGCCGATCTTTTTCGTCTCGCATTGGCAGGCATAGTGACCACCAACTGGTGCTTGAAGTCTACAAGTGCTCCGTACTTGTCAAATTTCTTCCTGCTATAGGACTGCCATCTGTCGTTGAGGCTATTGGCGCTGCCTAGCTAAGTCAGGGGAGACGTCAAAATCCCGGTTAAGCGAGAAGAGAAGCGACATCACCCGTCTTCCGCTCTGAATACCCCGGACACGCAGACTCAATGGGCCTCGTCTTTGCCATCGAGTCGGACGAATGCTTCTCTGACCAGTGTTCCACAAGGTTGCTGATGATTTCAACAGTGCGGCGATTCTGTTTCCACCGACAACGTGGCTGCCTACCTTCCATCAAGCAAATCCTCCTTCGGCTTTAACTGGTCCGGAAACGTGGTTTTGTTGGCACTTTCGCAGGGTTACCTACGCTGCTCTGTATCTCGGGCGGATTTGGCACATTGCTACTGTCAGCCAGGAGATGCATCCAGGACTGGCAAGGAAGACAGATTGTTGACTGACATCTGTCCTACGGGCAGATTTCTAAGAATACTGAGCGGATCGAGAACAGCTGCATGTGGTGAGTCGCTCGAGTGAAGTTGAAGGCGAGTCCATGCAATCGTGTGGCTCATGAAACACATCTGACAGATGCTGCTCATAGTGCATGGCTGTGGTAGCCGCTCGTACTCCCGGAGACCGCTTCGCCCACGAGAAACGCTGAAAGTTCTACTGGGCTTCGGTCACCACCCGTGACAGGGGTGTCAGTCAAACACGTCGCGTACTGCAGCCGGGGCCTATCATTGGGTTGCCGGCGTCTTTCCTCTTTACAAGTTGTCTGACGCACACGATCTCGAATCTTCATGCTTTTCAAACGACCTAGAAAAGTTTGTTGGTAAGCCTTCAACGTTGTGGGCGTGAGAAAGACTTCTCTGCGCACGTTGGAAAATCAGCCTCGCTTCTGTAAGATTCGGATCAACGGTTTCCCAACTCCTGCCCCTTAACCCCAAGGAGGGAAGTGTAGTGCCACATCATAAAAATAGCGCCAGCATACGAGTAGATCCTTCGGTTGAACTTACCCGTGCCCTTGAACCTTGGTGCAGATTGGAAACACGGCGATCTGAGAGCGGCGTCAAATAAAGCCGTCGTAAGAAGTTTAGCTTCCCCAGCCACAAACGGACATTATTGGACGGACCACCGGAATCACCCGAGGCAGAATAATCGGAAGGATTCGACAAGAGAAATTGTTTGGCATGTGCTCGAGCTCGGAGCCCGCGTTCGTATCACAGGAGATGTCGGCAAGTGAACTCCGTCACGGCTCTTCGTCTGAGGCTGCAACATTGTGTAACACTGTCCCACACCGGCGGTAACCTCACAGACGTCGATTGTTCCTCTACAGCGGACTTCGAGAATTCAGCTGAACTTGTTCGAGTACACAATCGTGATCCCAGAAGCTTGCAGTTCGCACAGCGTGGCGGGTGCATCAGAGGCACCCCAGCCAAGGCATTATTTGAAGCTTTGAGGGAACTCAAGAAAGAAACGCGATTTGTTTTGGTCTGGACCGCATTTTGACTTTCCCCTGTCTCTGGCAAAATGCCAAGTCGCTTCACGCGGGCGCTAGTCCGCAAATGGTAATCAAATCAGAGCTGTACACTCAGCCCATCCAGCTGCGAGAAGATTCAGCTCGCAGCTCGGTGTAACGTGTTCACCCGAAGCCAACGTTTGCGAAACCCAACCAGTCTGGATCTTGATCAACAGTGCCTTGGATGTTTTGGGGGTCCCTAGAAGAGGAAGTCAGTTCGGCGGTAACTTATCGAAGTAGGCAGATCCCCCAGACACGAAAATAAGGAGAAGCTCGGATGGTGGCCCGGAGTGGTAATTTCCTGAGATCTTCGTTTTTCGGGCACTAAAGGATCTTGAGATAAGATTAGGATCCTCTTTTCAGTCTATCCCATAAAACACCAGGACGTGTCTGCACGTGCTATCCGATTATTTCCAGTGTTTTTCTATGCAGCAACACGGAACGCTGGCTGCACGTCAGAGCAAATTCGTCACTACTTTTGCAGTGCTGGTTGGATCTCCCAGCCATGCTGGACCTACGGAGTATCAGGATTATTGGGCGGCAGCTTCGACGTGCAGTAGTGCCAGTGAAATCTCAAGGACAACAATAACCCACAGCCAGGCACGAACGATCGTCTATTTCCTGGGAGCGGGTGATGGGTTCCAATCTTGAATCTACGCCTAACAATGCAACGCGCCCAGAATGGGAGGATCAGAATAAAGGCATCTCCAGGAACCTTCCGGATTCCTCTGTGCTTGTAGACAGTACAAAGCTTTCAGACCGCTGGCGGCTCGTAGGGGCAGTACGGAGTACTCGCATTCGAGGACGACCCCAGTCGAACGAATATGCAATGGCATCACTGCGAATGACGTGGTGATGCACGATGACTGTCACACCAACATTCTCATTGAGTCGTATTCCTAGATACGGAGTAAGCCGGACAGTAAAGCCACGGAGGTGGCTGGAGCTGATCCGGAGCCAGACAGTCACGGAGCACAAGGAAAGGTTGGGTGACGCAGTGAAGGCTGGGCGTTTAGTTTGAAAAGTGAGGCGGTCCGGATTGCGGGTAGTCAGAGGTCAGATACTTGATCAATGGCTTGTGTACTCCGTACAGTATAGGCAGAATGAATTTTGCAGATTCAGGAAATAAAATGCTTTTTTCAAGAATAGACATGAAGAATCCAGGTGTGTGCATCAGATAAAAGTGAAGAAGGTTGAGGTCGATCGTGGTTGGTGGGAGGCGGGCCTGAAGGACAATTATTCCGGGAAAGAGTTGGAAACAACATGCACGAGCAGCGCCACAATTGGCGTGATATAGAGTTTGACACAGGGGACGTTGACGTTTTAGTGGGGTGCGGCTGAGGCGTCCCATTGGAGTTATTGGAACGCCTCGTAAAATTATACAGGCTCGAAAGGAGACGTCCGCGTTCTCTGGCCCAGAGTCGCAGCTGAGTGAAGCAGTACAAGTTCATTATTGAGGTTGATATTTTGACAATGGTACATACACTGATTCGGTCATGATATTAGAAAGTCTAGTGGGCCCAATCACTGTGCTGTAACGCCCGAGTTCGCTTGTCACTGCCCCAGCAGATAGCCGACGGGCGCCGAGAGCAAAAAAACCAACGCCCCCAAAGGTCCCAAGACGCCAGGCTATGTTTGGTCCCGTTGATCAACCGAGTAAGATTAAGCACAACAGCCGAATTAGTAGCACGAATATCGTAACCACCGACGCGACTGTCAGGAGGCCAACCATCCACATGTCAATGTTCTTCGCCTTGATCAGTGACATGCGTGCACCTGCCGTTTCCAGGTGCATGGGTCGTGTTCCTTGCTGTGTTTCCGGTAACCATGCAACCTTCTCGTTGTCGACGTTGTCTTGCGTGCCGAACCTTCCCTCGTGGTCGAACAAGACCTCCTCGATCATGTCGGCCGCGAGGTACTTCCTCTTGGATGCAATCGTAGCGATGCGTTTCATGCGGAGGACATTGCGACCGAACGAGCCGCTGCGGTCCATGACAATGGTGCCGACCTTGTGG
Source organism: Cladophialophora chaetospira (assembly GCA_030247875.1). Classification (NCBI taxonomy): domain Eukaryota; kingdom Fungi; phylum Ascomycota; class Eurotiomycetes; order Chaetothyriales; family Herpotrichiellaceae; genus Cladophialophora; species Cladophialophora chaetospira. Next base: position 719,228 of record JAPDRK010000011.1, read on the forward strand.
CAGACTTCGTTGGCCGTGAATTCATCCTTGTGCAGCTCCAGAGCGACGCCGGCGGCCTTGAGCCGTTTCGAGTTGGCCTTCTGGTCACCGAAAACGCCCATTGATAGAACCGGTGTGCCGTGGTAGATTGCCTCCATGGTGGACGAGCCTCCGCAATGAGAAATGAAAAGTGCTGTTGAGGGATGGTCTAGAACACCTCGCTGAGAAACCCATGGAGTGATTCGCCAATGTGGGTTTCGGTTTTCGAGAATGGCGTTGTAGTCGATTTCGCCATTGAGACTGGCTTCTTCATCTTGCGAGCTGCTGAGTCCTTTTTGGTTGACCTTGTTCACTCGCAATCCCCAGATCACGCCGTCAATATAACCCAAATCCATTGCCGATTGCAGGCCGCGGATTAACCGTTGGATGCGCCAAACAGGTAGATTGACACGAGAGCCAAAGACGATGAGAACAACGCGAGAGTGTGTGTCGAGCATTTCTTTCAGATCCCCCACTCCCGAAAACTCGTCAGATAGAATAGGGCCGCAAGGTACAATCAACGGTGGGAGTTCTTTTGCTTGTTCAATGCCCCAACAACTGTTCACCAACATGAGATGGTGAGCGGCAGCGGACGGTGAGTTGGGGGGTGCACCCAAGGATTTTCGGAGTTTGCCATTTGATATGATGTGGTCCTTGATGGAGAAAATGAACTTGAACTTCCAGAATTCTTCGTAGAAGCGGTCCCTCAGGCTAGCATGTTCGCTGGTAAGGTGTTTCTGCTGCAACCCGGGAATACCAGGGACATAACTGGCTGGGGCGGCGTGTTTGGGGAGCTGTGCTTCGTTCGAGGCCAAGGGGATATCATACTTCTTCGCCATGTCGATGGCACCCTGATCCATAGCGTCGGCGAAGATAAAATCTGGTCTGTCGCGCGCGATCCGGTCATCGAGAGCTCGATATGTCTCGGTCCACATCTTATCGAGATGGTACATCGCGTTCTTGAAGCCGTCGGTGGCCTCATCCATCCTCCGAAACATAGCCGCCTCAACTTCCGGATCCATCCCGCGGGCTATGACTTCAATTTTGGTGATAAATGGGTAGTTTTTGAGAAGTTTTCTGCTTTCTTCCAGGCAGGCGAGCTCGATAACATATCCTCTTTCGTGGAGAATTTTGGAGATCTCCAGCATCGGCGCTGTCCTTTGTTAAAACTGGGTTCTGAAGTTGTCCGAATACTACCTACCAGCATGAGTAGCACCGCCAAAGGTACAGACGACCAGCACCTTACGGGCTGGCCCCGAGGTTTCGGGTGAAACAATCATCTCGTATGGCTAATGATGTATAAACTTGAGCAAGAGAAAAATAGGAAAATCCTGATAGTGAATGTAGCGACGAAGCCAGCCAGCAAAAAGAATGAATGGGCTGTTGCAAGGAAGTAAAGAAGCGTTGGTCGACAACGAGGGCGGGTCTGACGGTTTTGAAAACAGCCGAACGGAGGTCCAAAGGAGAGAATCGTTCCCTTCAAGAACACGATAAATGACGGGGTCGTGGCGGATCGAAAAAGGCTGGACACATGCCGCAAGTGCTAGAGGTGATTGGGAAAACAAGCACAGAGCCAGATGTGGATGGGCTTTGTTCTGCGCCCACGCGCGGTCCACATGTCTGAAGGCTCCTGGTCGAGGTAGCCAGCGCCCGAAGCCAATCTTGTCAGCAACCCATACATAGTAACAAATAAGCCTGTCTCAAATTTCCGGCCATGGGTGCCTGACACCGTATGGGACAAGCCTAGCAAGCTTGCTTGGTGCTTGTGTACATCGTCGAGGCGGGAAGCACCGCAGCCAGCCAACAGAAAGCACTGCCAGCACGAGCAAAGCCACCGCCGAGCCCAACCTTCAGGGGGCTCCAAGCGACGAGAAAAGACCCACTTGTATACGGGAGCGGAGAGCTGGACAAAGAAAAGCGCGTAGACTCGGCCAGATCAACCCTCACCTGGTCCAAAACAATATTGACAGAGGCAATATCTATTTGCAAAACCATCGGTCTTCGCAAGACGATTAGGGGTATACACAAATCTTTTGGTGAGAGATCCAACGGTGCACGGGGTTGATCATCGCCGTCGAGGGCCTCCCATGCGGTTGGGCCTGAAGCACGAGGCTGCATGGTCGTGAGCCCTAACAAAGGCGCTAACCTGGATGGGGATGACCACAAACACTAGCCCAAAGTCTCGGTTAAAGTTAGAGGGGCTTCCAGGGAGATAAGGCCGGCCCCACACTGGTCAAACGCAATTCGCCACTCAATTGGATGGCCTTAATCTGTCCAGCCACAGGGGTATGCAGGCTCATCCTGGACGGAAAAGGGAAGTATGACCCGATTTTAATCCTAACTTTGGGTCACCTCCTGCTAGTAGGGCGTATTGGGCGAGGCTTGTGCGTTATCCGCTATCGAGGTTGGCTTTACTTACTGTCCGTCCGTCAGTCTTTCGATTTTTGGGCGGCACCTCTCGACCTCGACTTTTGACTCTCCCCCTCCAAATCATTAATTGAGAGGTGATACTAACATCTAGGACCATTCGTTTCATATAATCATTCGCCAACTAATACGATCTTTCTTGGTTCATTTCGCGTCTCAAGGCCAGAGGTGGCTTTTCCTGCCCCTCAACATATATCGGCCACCACATTCGCTCATTGTCCTTGAAAGCAGCTGTACAGCATGGAATACTATCACTCATATGATCACGAAGAAGAGCCCGAATACCAAGAGGATGACTTCAGCTACGACTTCAGTTACCTGGCCATCGCCGGCCCTCGCCAGTCGCGTACTATCGTCGAAAGAAAGAAAAGCAATGCCCTAGAACGGAAGAAGAGTCTTGCCCGCCAGAAAAGCAAAAGGGAAAGGAAACAACGACCTGTTCCTCAAACTATTACCGAGGACGCTGGAGAACAGACAAACCTCGATGTAGGGGAGGATGAAGCTCCCGAGCTCGCTCACTTGCCTGAAAATGAACGTCGCATCTTAGCCGAACAGACACAAGTCCCCGATAAAATCGTCAAATACACACAACTCTACCGGTACGCAACGAGGAGAGAAAGACTCATCATCGTCATTTCCTGCTTATGTTGTATTGCTGGAGGTGCGGCTCTACCGCTCATGAACGTCGTCTTTGGACGTGTCGCTGGTCAATTCCAACAGTTCTTCCAGGGCACGATTACCAAAGACAAGTTCTTGGCCAACCTGTCTCATAACACATTGTACTTTGTTTATCTCGCTGCAGGAGAGTTCGTCACCATCTACATTGGCACTGCTGGATTTTTGTACATCGGTAATGCCATTACCAACACCATCCGCATCCAGTATCTGAAAGCCCTGTTCCGCCAGAACATTGCCTTCTTCGACTCTCTGGGCTCGGGCGAGATCACCACTCGAATCACCACCGATACGAACCTGATTCAAGATGCCATCTCGGAGAAAGCCTCGCAAGCTCTCACTGCCTTTTCGACCTTTATCACAGTCTTTGTTGTCGGCTTCTTCTTCTTCTGGAAGCTGACACTGATCTGCGCATCGGTCATTGTGGCAATTGTTCTCACCATGGGTGGAGGCTCCGTCTTCCTGGGCAAGTTCAACCAACAATCCCTGGCAATGTATGCTATTGGCAATTCCGTTGCAGAAGAAGTCTTCAGCTCTATTCGAGTCTGCGTTGCCTTTTCCCTCCAACGCAAGCTCGGCGACGACTATGCGAAGCAATTGAAGAAGGCCTTCATATTCGGGTATAAGGCAAAGACACTGCAAGGCTTCTTGATCGGCTCCGTCTTCTGCTTCACCTATCTCAGCTACGGCTTGGCCTTTTGGATGGGTTCCAGATTCTTGGTGTCTGGCGAGACAACCTTGGCAAACATCTTGACCATTATCATGTCCATCATTATCGGTTCAATGACATTGGGTATGGTTGCACTCAACACTCAATCTTTTGGATCTGGAGTGGCCGCAGCAGCGCAAATCTACAACACCATCGACCGGAATTCCCCACTGGATTACTCATCGACCGATGGACTAAGGCTGGACCACTTTGAAGGTACCGTCACCCTCGACCATATCAAGCATATCTACCCATCCCGTCCCGATGTCGTCGTTTCGGAAGATTTGAGCATCAGATGCCCTGCCGGCACCACGACTGCTTTGGTTGGTCCCTCTGGATCTGGAAAGTCAACGATTATTGGTCTCTTGTTGAGGTTTTACAATCCTGTTCGCGGTAACGTCTACCTTGATGGACACGACATCAAAGATCTCAATCTCAACTGGCTCCGCCAAAATATCGCGCTCGTGCAGCAAGAACCTGTTCTGTTCGCCGGGACAATTCTGGAGAACATCTCCTACGGCCTAGTTGGATCTCCGTTTGAATTCGAAGACGCCAAAACTCAAGAACAGAGGGTCATCAATGCGGCAAAGATGGCAAACGCCCACGATTTCATTATGCAGCTCCCTGAGAACTACTATACCCACATCGGTGAGCGCGGTCTGTTGCTCTCGGGTGGTCAGAAGCAGAGAATCGCTATTGCCAGAGCTGTCATCAAAGATCCCAAGATTCTGCTGTTGGATGAGGCTACATCCGCTCTCGACAGTCAGTCCGAAGCTGTGGTGCAACAAGCTCTGGATAACGCATCTCGTGGCCGAACAACGATCGTCATTGCCCATCGTCTGTCGACAATCCGACATGCAGACAATATCCTAGTCATGCGAGCCGGGTCCATCGTCGAACAAGGTAACCACGAACAACTCCTGGATTTGATGGGCGTCTATGCCAGTCTTGTCAAGGCCCAAAGCCTTGGTGATACCGGTTCCCACGACGTCGAGCGGAGTCCTGACAGCCCCATGCTCAGTGAAGATGATGACTATTGTACTTGCGATCACGACCACGACGACGACTACTCGGATACTCTCGCTGGCGGCAGCAACGTTCATCTCCCTCTCCAGCCTCACGGCGAAAAGATGACAAGGTCTATGAGCCGTGCCGCTAAGAGAGCAGAGGAAGCCATCCCAGAGACTGCGCAAAAGAAATACAGTATTTGGACATCCATGAAATACGTCGCCTCATTCAACAAGAAAGAGAAGTTGTGGATGATCCTGGGTATCACCATTGGTGCGATCCCCGGTCTAGCTCAACCCATCCAAGGTGTTCTCTTCTCCAAAGCCATCGACGCCCTCAGTCAACCCCTCCGAGAGAAAGCAGAGATTCGCAGCGACACCAACTTCTATTGCTTGCTTTACATTGGTCTTGGCTTCTTGCAATTGTTCACTCTGTTCTTCAGCAATTGGGCTTTGGCCTGGTGTTCAGAAAACCTCATCTCTCGAGCCAGAGATATCGCTTTCCGCACGATGCTCGCACAGGACATTTCATTCTTCGATGAGAAAGAAAACGGCACCGGCTCGCTGATTTCGTTCTTGTCCACCCAGACGTCCGACCTTGCCGGCCTGTCAGGAGCTACCTTTGTCACTATTCTTTCCGCTGTCGTCACACTGATCGCCTCGGTGGCAGTATCTCTCGCCATTGGCTGGAAGCTGGCGTTGGTGTGCATCTCGACCATCCCAGTCCTTGTCGGCTGTGGTTTCTTCCGCTTTCAATTGCTCTCCAGTTTCCAAATCAAAGCACAAAAATCGTATGCTGCTTCAGCTGGCTACGCGTGCGAGAACGTCAATGCCATCCGGACAATTGCCAGTTTGACCACGGAGAAGAACATTGTCCAGAGATATGCCGACCAGCTGAACGCACATGCCAAGCGAGGTCTGAAGTCCAACTTGCGGAGCACAACTCTATTCGCCGCAACCGATTCAGCACAATTTCTCTGTCTTGCCTTGGGGTTTTGGTATGGTGGCCAGCTTGTTGCGAACCGCGAGTACTCCCTCTTCCAATTCTTCGTCTGCTTCTCTGAAGTCATCTTCGGTGCCCAGGCGGCCGGTCAAGTCTTCTCCTTTGCCGGAGACATGAGCAAGTCCAAGACCGCCGCGGACAAACTAAAGACTCTTACCGACCGCAAGGTGAAGATCGACTCGTTGAACCCAACCGGCCGCAAGCTGCGTGCCAATAATGGTCTGGTCGAGTTCAACAATGTGTACTTCAGATACCCCACTCGACAGACCGTTCCCGTGCTAGAGGGCATGAACATCACCATCAAACCAGGCCAGTTCGCCGCGCTCGTCGGCGGTTCAGGCTGTGGCAAATCGACCATGATCCAGCTGATGGAGCGTTTCTACGACGTCGACTCGGGCTCAGTCACCATCGACGGACAGGATATCTCCAAGCTCAACGTCCAGGACTATCGATCATATATCGGCTTGGTGTCTCAAGAACCGGCGCTCTACGCCGGCAGCTTGAGGGACAACATCATGGCCGGCGTCGACGGCAGAACTGTCACCGAGGAAGATCTCGTGCGCGCGTGCAAGGAAGCCAACATCTACGACTTCATCATCTCGCTTCCGTAAGTCCTCTCACTCATCCCAATTTCTGAATCAAATGCTAACAACTCCCACAGAGAAGGTTTCGACACCAAAGTCGGTAACAAAGCCGTCATGTTGTCCGGCGGCCAGAAACAGCGCATCGCCATTGCCCGCGCCCTGATCCGCAACCCCAAGATCCTCCTCCTCGACGAAGCCACATCAGCGCTCGACTCCGAGTCCGAAAAGGTCGTCCAGGCAGCCCTGGAAGTCGCCGCACAGGACCGCACCACCATCGCCGTCGTGCACCGCCTGAGCTCCATCAAGAACGCAGACATCATCTTCGTGCTCGACAAGGGCAGCGTGCTCGAGGCCGGGAACCACGAAGAGCTCATGGCGAGAAATGGAAGGTATAGACAGATGGTCATTGCCCAGTCGCTGGAGTAGTAGAGACGACAGTATATTTGATGATTGCTTGACGTTTTTTCTTTGTGTCATGTTACTCAGCGGGGCGTTGCGGGTGCATGATACTGGGCATGGGAGGCATGGCATGGCTCTGGGTATTAGACATTAATACTGGACGGAAATCGGAATCTGCGAGCCACGTTGTATATTATTATGATTCCGAAGAGGACAAAACTACCACTACCACTACTTGGTTAATCGAGATGATACTGTCCATACTGCATCTACGGTGGCCCCAATTGTGTTCAACCAAGATTCCCATGTGCCCGAGGGTGTTCAAACGCACCTCAAGAGATAAGCGGTTTCCTGGCTTGTTACCATGAGTACTGATGCACTCGTCGTCTCCGTCTCACTTACAATGCTTTCCCCAAACTCCGTGTTGGGTCCAAAGTCACGAGACAGCCTCCGCTCGTTGATATTTGTCAAGGTCGTGCCAGCGTACTCGCCAGAGTCCTCGACCCCCTCAATTGGGGCCTACGATAAAGATTCAAAAGACGAGCACTAATATTGCCATTGGCCGCGTGCTTCCGGCCCCAGTTTGGGAAAGTGTTGATGGAAGCTATAATCACAAGAGCCTCAGTTAGTCGAATCCTTTGGACGTCGGTCGACGCATGTTCAAACACAAGCACATCGACAAACAGACCGACTTGGGTTTCTGCAGGACACGAAGATTTGGTTGGCGTCCCCGCAAGCCGCAGTCCAACGGTCGTCTAAGAATAAGGGGAACACTCATTGGAGTCCCGACGTCGGAAGGTTTGGGCTTAACACGCACCGCCCAATGTGATAACCCGGCTCCTCCACTCACACCCTGCAGGGCAATGCACGAAGTAGGTTTTAGAAACAGCCGGTGCATCGCCCACTGCCCGAAACAGCGATCCTCGCGATACTCTGATCGGGATTGGTTGATAACGTTTCATTGCCAGGGAAAAAGCAATGCGCCAATGCTGATTACGGTTGTGCTGACAGGGTGCCTGATGGCCTTCGTTCTCTAGCGTTGTTGCTGAAGATCCAACCGTATCCCCAGGAATTTTCATAGGAAAGTCTGACGAAGGGGCTGATTGGCTGGGAATTGACGCCATCTTCGCTCACCGATTCCTTCAAGCCCCTAAATGGTTCTGGGCGAGAAGTCGTCAAATCGCATGGGAAGAAGGCCTTTTGGCGTCAGCATCGGGTGCGCACCGGCGCGACGTGCGCTCGGATAACTGAATGTCCCTTTGCTTGGCTGAGAGGCAATGCTCGCTTTTTGCTGTAGGGCTGAGTCTTCCCACAGGTCTGATCTTCTGTTCTGGAGATTCGCGGATTCATTGATTTCCGACTTCGCTGGATCTCTCCGATATCTCGTGAAAAGTTTCCGTTCGTGAAGGCAGGATTCGAAATGCAGAATGATTTGAGATCTGGGAAGCTTCGCTAGTCCCGGCATTGATCATTTCTTAACAATTTTCTTGCCTGGCGCCGGCATCCTTCCATGCACAGAGACCGGTGTTGGGATTGGGGTCTGGTCGGCCCTAGCCCGGCCGCCATGAGCAAACAATCTAGCTCTTGAACGACACGAGGCTCCTCGTAGGAGTTCAGATGTCGGCTGCGAGCGGAAGGATTGCTGACTTGCATACGACCATGTTCGCTGGATTGGCTCAAGGGGCATCCGACCGTGGAACAACAATGAAGAGACCACCAGACTCAAGCCAGCTCGCAGGCATGAAAGCGTCTGCTAGTTACCTGCAGAGTTTCGACCACGCGGGCTAGGCGAACCGGCAAACTCCGCAACCTAGTTGGAGGGTATAACCACTGCTCGTGATGGACTTCAGCTCTCTAAACTCGTTGCCATCTATGACACGAGATGAGCTCACCCAAAAATGCGAAGATAGTACCGGACCTACATCTGCTGCATTGGCGTCCGAGGCTTGCACAAGGGTGAGGAACATCGGGAGTCAGTTGAGGAAGAACCGCAGCCCGGTCAACAACTCGGAGCTGAGAACACTTCCTGGATGGTAATCGTCCTTGAAGATGATCTCAATCCATTGGTCATTGACAATAGCGGCTGGAACTCGTCCATCCCGATCGCTACCATGCGATATGCAGCTCCTTGCCAGGTTGGGGTGAGTTTCTTCTGCTGTGCAAGTCTGGCCGAACGGACAAGAAGAACTATCATCAGCTGGCAGCTGGGTGGACTCGATTCTCATGCGGCTAGCAGGCTCTCGATCTGTGCGATGATGACAGATCTTGTGGGCATGAGAGCTTCGGCATGAGCGATTGCACCTTCTGTGGTCACCGCAATCGAGCTTGGGTTCGACGCAGAATTCGATCAATCGTTCGAACTGATCGAGGCCGATCGGATACGCTCTGCATGTGCTCAAGACATTGAAAAAGCTAGGGTGGAGAAAGCGTAGCCTTTGCCTCAACCCATCGAGGTGAGCAAAATCCTGCTGTACAGCCCACAGCTTCGAGTCCTGGTGGCGGATCCGGTGTACTCGAGCCCTACTTGATCACTCAACCATCGGAGCATGTGCTTCGCGCTTCCATCACCGGAGCGTGACCTGAGCTATGAGATTCTTGAGCAATGTCTGGGTCGTCTGTGCAACACCGAGTATCTGACCCTAGAGATAACAGCAACTCAGTCATCATCGCATCCCCACAGCTCATTTTCACCAGACGTTCCTTGCCTCCCCCAGCTTCGAAGGTTGTATAGATCACTTCACTTGACAAGGTAAGGATAGGGATGCTGCTGGGGCGTGCACCAGTGCGACGATGTGCATTCCCTTGGATTGCGCAAGCGATCATGAGGCCTTGCAGGTGGAGAAGGACTAACGCAAGTGCAGCAGATCTGGTTGGGGAAAGGTCCAGGATCATAGCTTCCATGTAAGTCATGCTGACATGCGTCCTGGGGCCAAGGACCCAGGTGACGAAGGGTACGGTGAGATTGCTGTCCAGGCTTCAGAATTTGCAACTCGGGCCAGTCCAAGCCAGTACTTCATGGTTGCGATTCTCCAGAACGTCACCCTTCAGGGTTTCGACGGGACCTCGTTCAAGATGATCTTGATGCTGGTATAGAGATTCAGCCTGACTGTCATTGTAGTCGCTCGTATCTCCGCAAATTCCTGCCTGCTTCTGCTGGATGCTTGTGAACGAGTTGACATGGTTCTCAGGATGCTCTTTCGACAATGAGAGATGAGAAAGCTGAGGCACCCATGTGCGTCTCTTGTTTGCCCTTTGATTTGGAGGCAGGCCGTACCATTCCAGATGGACAGCTCGCTGGTTATTCATTAGTAAGAGGAGGGATTGAGGTATGTCTCAGTGTATGTTGCCGCCGACGGCTGGTAAAGGACTGCATCGTCGTTAGGGCGATTCATTTGCATGACACAACAGAACTAGGAGGGTGATGGAAGACTGGATAACTGAGATAGGAGGAAACTTCTCTGGCAGGTCGGATGGCAGCAGACCGCCTTTGTTATCAACTCTGCGGCAGGACAGTGATTCAAATGGTTGGTGACCAAGCCCTGCCAAGCTCAGCTCCTGCTTTGAGATTCGGGTTCGGACACTGCACTGCAGATCGTGAGGTCTTGCAGCAAGAGCGAGTGTCGTTTGGGAGTCGACAGGCCAGTTGAAACTGCCTGTTGGCTCCGCCATAGATCTTGCAACCCACCAGATCGTTGCCAACACCCAGGCTACGTTCTACAGTTCGATCATCATCACAATCGACCAGGTGGCAGTCGCAAGGGTCAAACCTCAATTGGACAAAATCCGATGAGCATCCAATGGAGGCACCAAAGGGTCGTCCGCTGCCCAACTTCTGAGCAACTTGAGGAAGAAGGGAGAAGGTTATAGCGCGGAGAGGACAGGTTACCTGTTTGGCCGACCATAATGCTCGTGGGCAGTTCCGACAATGGACTGAACTTGAACCGAAGTCCCACACTGTAACTGGCTTCCAGATTTGCGCTTTTCTACAATCGTTTAGATGTACGTCAATGGTGTACATCAAACACCAGGTTGTCGTCCTTTGCAGGATTCAATTGCCGTAATATGCGCCAAGTACCTCTCCAGATATCCTATCTAGATCTTCACACTCCAGGGATGATCCTCATCGCCATACTGGATGCCCTCCATCCATACCTTGACCCTGCTGGCGATTTCACCCGCCTCTTCCGTGGGCTTCAACCCACAGTCGAGCACCCTGTCTCTCCAGACAATCTTCCGCACGGGGGCCACGATAGCGGCCGTCCCAGCCCCGAACACTTCAATGAGTCGTCCCTCGCGCTCTGCATCCGCCAGATCTTGCATCTTCACGTATCGCTCGGCAACGTTCCATCCTTCGGGCTCTAGCCGCTCCCGAGCGAGTGCTAGTACCGAGTCACGAGTCACGCCTTCCAGAATAGTTCCATCGAGTGGCGCCGTGAGGAGTTCTTTCTGCCCTGTCTCTTTGTTCTTTATGCATACAAACAAGTTCATCGTGCCGACCTCGGTGATGTATTCCTCGGGTCCAAACAGCCACAGATTTTGGTGCAGACCCTTCTTCGCTGCCTTTAGTTGCGGTACAATGCAAGGAGCGTAGTTCGCGCCCAGCTTCTTGTCTCCGACACCGCCGGGCCACGCTCGAACCGCATAGTCGGTCGCCTCTAGCGAAATGGCCTTGAAGCCAGTGGGATAATATGGCCCGACGGGTGACGCGATGACATACAGCAGGGCAGAGCCCGGCGGTCCAACACCCAGTGTCCTCTGTGTCCCGATCATTGTCGGTCTAAGGTATAGTGAATAGCCCTTTTCCGATGAGATAAAGCGCTCGTCCAGTTTGCAAAGCTTCCCAATCAATTCGATCATCTTGTTGCCGTCAAATGTGGGCAAAGCAATGCGCGCAGAAGACTTGTTCATGCGTGCCATATTCTTGTCGGGCCGGAACAGCCGCAATGAACCGTCCTTCTCGCATTTATAGGCTTTCATGCCCTCGAAGCATTCGAAGGCGTAGTGGAATACGCAGGTCGCGGGGTCTAGTGAGAGATTCTGGTAGGGCGTTATTCGAGGAGGTAGCCAGCCTTGCGAAGCTGTCCATTCGATAGAGAGCATGTGGTCTGCAAGAGTCAGATATATAAATCATATACCGAGTGCCAGAGCAAGAAATGCCTGTGAATGTTCTCCCAAACACGAGGTCCTGGTTGGGTACCAGTGCCTTAGGAGTGATGGTGTTGGTGACATGGAGCTTTGACGGGTCGATGTCGGGTAGCTTGGAGTATAGGTCATCATCGGCAGCCAGTGACTCTAGCCGTCTTCTCGAGGTTGAAAACGTTCTATATGAAGGCAACAGCCGTAATGAATTGTACTTGGCTGTGGATGAGGTGAGCGCGCGTGCGCAAGGACTGCGGAGTAGCCGAGGGAGTGACATCGTTTCCGTCTATTGTCTGGAGCTCATGGGGTGAGGTGGGAGGAGAGACTCTTTATGACGGAGAGTCGTGAAGAATACAGTCGAGGCACAAGGCTTGGGACGAAGCCTGCGGGTTGGTCAAACACGAGGACGATTGTCGAAGGGCGTTGGGTTCGTGATCAGTTACGTTCGAAATTCATGGGCTCACGACTCCAAAACGCAGGTGTGGACGCCGGCACCGGAGCAGTCGTTCGTTAGAGGCCGCTGGATTTGGCAGCTCTACCGGTAGACGAGCTCTCGGAGTTATCTTCCTTCCCCCGGATTGAAAGCCTTCATGCTCACCGACAGGCTATTCAAGGATACAAACGGTATGTTCATTCACGCGGTGCTATTAGGGACCAACATCCTCCCATCCATCACTTTGACCGCAGAGCCATACAGTGTCACATAGCCCTCCTTCTTAGCATTGCTCGCTACAGAGGCCATCGCTGTACGATCCGAGACCTGCTTAACACTCATTGCAAGCTTCTCCAATCTCGAGTGCCAGTAGGGTATCAAAACACAGTAAGTCGAGCCCGTTCCTTGATCTGTCATCTGTCAGTCCTCTGCGGATCCTCAATGCTCGAACCTCTTCTGCTCACCTTCGCTCCCGTACGCAAACACGCGCTTCACGAAGTCAACTCCATATCGGTCACCTCTGCTCGTAATGATCTGGCTTCGTGTCCCAGGTGGAGACGCATTCATCAAAGCCACAGCATCGATTTGCATGCTTCCCGCCGAGAAGTCGACTTCGTGGCTCAGCTCGATAGCCAGATCCATCAACTCGTTCCTGCCCAGCGCCAGAATTTGAGTCACATCGACAACGAGAGTGTCTGCGATCCTCTTCCGCAGCTCAATGTCCTCATTATACCACTGATTCACTGGCCGAGCAGGAATCTCCAACCTGAAGATCCTTGCTTCGCCGTACTCAAAGCCTCTTTTGGCGTCGTAACCCTCTAGTCGAGCATCAACGACAATCCCTCCCACCGTCTTGAAACGCATGGCCCTCCCGAGGGAGTGCCCCATCGATCGAGCAAGCAGATGTGCCGCCGCCACCATCCCATGCCCACAGAAAGGCTCTTCTTTGTACGGCGTGAATGATCGGATCAAGTACCCGTTATGGTCGCCGTCGCCACCATCGTCATCTTCGTCCACCTTGACGAATATGGTCTCCGACTGGTTCATTTCTCTGCGGTTTGTCATACTTCAGTCATTTCTGACACCGAAATCGGGATAGAAGGTGAGTAGTACCTCGCAACGGTTTGGAGAATTGCATCGGCCGGCCACTTTTGAAAGTCTGCATCCTGGTGATAATCGTCGAGTATGAATACGGGTGTGGGATTCCCTTTGAACGCTCCCTCCGTCATCGTGTCTATCGTTTCCTATCCTCGATATCAGCAGTCACGGTATGCAAAAAGGCAATGCAAGATTCACGAAGTGCCATAGCTTGGCAGGGCCAGTCTCTCTCTGTGCTGGCGACATTTCGATATCTATACCCTTGAATCTGAGGCGTTGCAACCGAGACTTCTGCGCTTGACTGACTCACAGTTGTTGAACCGGAGACACATATCACAGCAAGCAGACAAGTCGAATTTCCTGATGCCAGCCGGAGAACACCATCCGGGGCAGGATAATGTTGCCGCATTGGGAAAGTCTTTGGGCTGTATGTTCGTGCGGGGGTGTAAATTGGCATTATCATGTGCAATTGCAGCGTATGTACAGTCATATGCCCGGGTGGTCTGTTTCTTCGAGAAGACCATACTGTCGTGAAATGGTCGTTCATGATGGGACCCATATTCTTCGCCCATGTTTCGTTCCAATTATTCATTCACCTCGTATTCAGGCCTCACGGAGAGGATGTCTCGCAGCCGCTTCCTCTCCTATTCAACCGTTAGTATCAGGCACGTTCCTTACTGAAATCACTCTAGGAACTGCGTCGCAAGAATGCACTTACTGCTCATAGTCTCCCTAACCTTCAGCATCATCTTCGCTGCTGGATTCTCATACGCCACAAGCGGCTGCAAGGCTGTTCGAATGCCATGCTGAGCCGGTCCGAGAGGCGCGTCGTAGTCGATCGTGAACACCGACACCGAAGCAAAGCAGCCATTGTCCACGATGGGTGTCTCTCCCGGGAGAGCGCAGTTGCCGTTGATGCATATGTTGTTGCCATCCGTGATCAGGTTCTCGTAATGGAAGAGGCCGGTCGTGGCGTTGTAAACCGCAAGATCCGTTGTGCCACCACCGCCCATGCGGGTTTGTATGAACGGTGGATTGACGCAGGAGTCGTTGGTCAGGGACGTGATGAACGGGGTATTGACGCTGGAAATATTGATCAGCATCGCACGCGTCACCTCCTGGTCTCCTTTGGGACAAGGAGAACGCTTACTTAAGTCCGTATCCAAGGGGCATGATGCGCTTGTGCGGCTGAGTGGCATTGACAAGCTGATTGACGAGAGTAGTGGCCAGCTGAGCTTGGATTGTGGCAGGGTCAGGTAAGCCCGAGGCAGTCGTCTTGTTGATCCAGGTGTATGAGCGCTGCTCGCTGTTGCCTCCGGAAAATGCGACACCCGGGACATTTCGTCCTATTGCGGCATATGTGCCACCTAAATCGAAGTCAGTCGGCGGGGCTTGAGGGCATTTCATAAAAGGAGACGTGGAGATTACCCATTGTTCCTGCCAAAGTATACAAGAAATTTCCTAAATTCGTGCCAAAATTCGGGCCTCCAACGTAAAGGTCAATGGACCGGTTGCCATAGTATAGGGGAATAACGTGGTCGAGAGCGACATAGGTGCAAGCAGCGGGCGTCCCATTGTAGTACCAGATGTCCGGATCAATTGGATCACGACCAAGAGATGGCGCTCCAGCTGGCACGAGGTTGTATTCCGAATTCACAGCCAGGGTCTTGTTGTTGGTGAACACGGAACGACCACCTTGACCACTCTCATTGTCGGCCGGCGCGACGATCAGCACTTGATGACCGCTTGCTTTCAAGAGGCGATAGAATTCTCGGATCTGGGCACTTCCAAAGCCGTCGTCGTTGCCCATGAGAATGGAGATGGCAGAAGAGGTGCCGACGAAGGAAGAGGCCGCAATGACGGCGGAAAGAAGATGCAGCTTCATGGCTGACTTGTCGAAGGCGTGCGAGCTTTGGAAATAGTTGGCAGCAGGGAGGATGAATGATTGACAAGATCATAGCACCGATTCTCTGGTACTTGTGTTACCTCCAGAGCTACGGGCGGATTGACACTGCATCACTGCGTAGCTGCCATGAATCGAGTCTCCACCTGTCTGGTTACAGTGCCCCGACCTTCGGTGGAATCCGAACAGATAAGTGTTAATCGACATGCCGTTTCTGGTCTAGAGCTGATAAAGGATAGCAAGGTGTAGTGCGAATGATTGGCCTTGCGGAGGCTCTCCAACTAAGGCACGCAAGGCACGGCAGATCTGCCCCACCTGAGCTTCTGTGCAAGCGAACTCGCAATTCTTATGGGTGGGATTTCTACCTTGGTTCCCAACATGGAAGTTAGGCACGCGACACCATTCGTGTGGCGAAATATGCCAATCTGCCGAGGTCACTCATTCTTGGCCACGCGATGCTGGCCTTCGCAGCTGTGCGAGGCTGACGGATTGCGTTACTGGTGATGAGCTCAGGCGTCGACCCGAGATTGCCGTATTCTTGTGGTTACCAATGAGACAGTCGGACCGTCCAGGACATACGTATCTCAACGAGAAGAATGTTCTCCTCGCAGCTTCTTGTATCCCAGTCATCAGGTATGACAATTGGTTCATTCGCTGACCAAGCGTGTTGCTTCAAGCGTTCCAGTTGTTAGATAGGTCTTAGCTCAGAGGAGAGATTCATATTTGTCCAGGCCTGTTTTCTTCTGCTGAGGCACCTGCTGGGGAGGCTTTTGCGGCTGGAGCGGGTTCATTGATCCAGGAAATCCTCCAATGCTTGGAGTAGTGTGTTGAGGCAGTCCGAAGTTGTTGTAACTCGATTGCGTCCACGCACTTCTCTGCGTGTTGCCAGCTGGAGGTGGTGCGATGCTCGGGGCGAACCCAAGATTAGTCGGCCACTGTGGCCCCGGTGGTGGCGGGAGCTGCCAAGTCGGGCTTGACAAAGCCGTAGCAGGAGCAACCGAGCTTGTGGGATAAGACAGATGGTTCGTGGGCTGCAACACTTGGTGTTGACTCTGACCAGCTATCGGTGGCGAGGACGCTCCCCAAATCGAGGCCGAGGATTGCTGGACAGGCTGGAGGCTGGGAAACACGGAAGCACTAACGTCAGGTGTGACAGAACGAGATACTGGCTGTGGTTTCAGGGCAGGCAGAGACGACACTGCCTGACCCGATTGAGTACTTGCGGGCGCCCAAGTAAAGGAAGGTGGGTTGTGAGTTAGTCGCTCTCCTTCGGCAAGCGCGCCAGCGAAGACGTCATTCTTATTAACAGTTTTGCTTCCCAATACCAGCTTTTCAAAATCGTCCTCTGGAGACGAGACCCGGTTACCTCGAGAGAGACCATTGCTGGATATTGTTTGTGACAAGGGCGTATCCCTCGGATCCAGGGTCTTACTTGAGGACAGTTCTTGCAATTTACGGATCTGCTCGCGTTCTATTTTGGCCGAAAGCAATTTGATCACGTCCATGAATGCCTTGAATTGGGGTAAGTCAAGTAACGGACCAAGGCTGAAGTTCCAGAGAATAGGTATGACTTCGAAAGCCAAGAAATCGGTGTCCGCAACCGTTCCAATCTGACGAAAGACCTTCAGTGAAGCCATCATTACCGCTGGCTCCTTGGTTTTGATTCCCTTCAGGAGCGGAACCACTTTCTCTTGCATCGTGAACTTGTCCAGACTTGAAACATTTCTGTCTGATCTTTCTTGCTCAACTTTGCCAGAGAAGTCATCGGCGTGAGTTTCGGCCCGACCAGTGGAAACTCCACAAAGGACGCCCATTGCTTCAAGGCCACGAATCTTGATGCTCAAGCTATTCGTCTTGCTGAAAACACCCGCTACCACGGGAAAGAGTTCATGCTTCACAGTGGAGAAATCGAGTAAGGGCAGAACAGTCGGTAAGGTTTGCAGAGCCGCATCGGTCAAAGAATGAGTGGAAGACTCCAAAGCCACGTGTACGATTGGCAGGATGTCATCTTTGAATTGCTTCGCGGAGCAGTTATCGGCGAGAAGCTGAATGTTGTTGAGCACTGCTAGCAAAGCAGCCTCTTTGCTGCTATCTTTCTCTTCGGACTTTGACTTTGCCAGAAATATATCTCTCATCCGCGGGAGTACCTTGTCGGACACAACCTCTTTGCTGGTCGGGAGGACCTTGACAATGTGGAAGATATTCTGCATGATCAATGCAAGGAGCTCGGGGTCCTTCATCTCATCAAGAAGCACGCTAAGAATCTTCTTCCCAAGGACCGATGGTGGAAATTGAGGCATCACGCGACCGAGGCCTTTCATAAATTGTGTTTTCTCGGCCGGGGTCTTGGCTGGAAAAGCGTCCAAGAAACGCATGGTGTTCACCAGGATGTTGTCAAAGTACTGAGACTGCTGGAATTCTGTGGCTGTCATTCGCAGGGCCGGCCTCCGAGTCAACATTCGGGGTAGAGTAACATTCAGTTCTCGTGGCAAGGCATCCTCGCAAAGGTAATTGTTCGCGCTGGTAGGTACAGTGGACGCATTGCCAAATATCTTCTTGTAAGTCGACTGATTCCCGTGAGTTTCAATAGGCGATCGATGCGGATGCCTATAGCACGCCAGAATGAGGATACCCAACGAGAATATATCGGCAAAGAAGTTGATGTTGGAGTCGAGAACGAAATCAGGGGAGGCATAGTCGAGGTCCAACTGCACACACTGTGGGAGCCTGGAATCGTGGTAGAGCACTTCGGAGAGGGAGATCGGAGCAAGAGATTGATGTCCTTCCGCTCCATCTGGGGGACCCGCGAAACCGAATCCGGAGATCTTCCAGTCCGACTTTGCGTTGATAATGATGGAATCGGGGGTTAGATTGCCATGGACAAGTTTAGCAGAGTCGTGGAGAAACTCCAGTCCTTTCGCGACCTGGAGCAGGCCTTTCTGAACCTCGAGTTCATCGATCTCGACATCCTGCAGTACTCGGGAAGCGGAGCCATCGTTGGAAGCGGACCTTGATATGCCTCTGTCGGTCTGACCGCCCTTTCTGTCCTTCTGTGCCAGCGCTGCCGCTAGTGAGCACAACACAGGCTCTGTTGCAAACATCAATCCGCCACTCCGGGTGTCCTCAACGGGCTCTACTAGCTGTAAAATGGAAGGATGCCGTAATCGGGCTAGGCTACTGGCCTCCTTCCTCGACCTTTCAACTACCTCATCTTGCACCTTGCGCACAGAAGTGGCGCTTGTGGCGCGTGCTCCAAACCCGCTGCTGGTGACATCAAGAGACTTTCGATCAAAGATGAATACCGAGGCTTGAGCGCCAGTGTTCTTCTTCTTCGCATCAAAGACTGTCCAAACGCCTACCGTGGCAGAAGGCTGTTTAGATAAGTCATAATTTGATGCGATATTCGAGGAAAAGGATTTGAAGGCGGACGAGAACATTGGCGGTTGGACCAGCACATGGGAAAAGTTGCGCGGCTAACTTTCGACAGAGGCAGACTCTTTTGTAAAGTCCACCAACTCAAAATTGAATTTCAGCGAAAGTCAACGTCAATTTTAGCGCGTGCGGTAGAGATAGAATGAAAGGCTTTCCCGAGTCACGCTTTCCAAATGGGCCGTGGGTTGTGGATGAAGTGGCCGTTGGAAACCCGCCCATTGCCAAAATACAGATTTCGCTTCCTGAGCCCTGCTCCACAGTATAGCGGCACTCTCGTCGGGCAGATCATAGAGTGCATGAGAGGCATGCGGGGAATGTCGGACCTCGGACGCGCTGCTCTTTACAAGTTATTCACTTCAACCTCACTTGCCTCTTTTAAGCTGCTCATTCCGTCCATATCGCAGAACTCGCCACACCTCAGGTTCGCGACGCTGGCGTCGCAGAGATGTCTGTGGCCAGCAGGACCCCCTACTCACAAGGCCTCGAAGATGTTCACCGGCTTCTCTCGCCGCAGCGGAGGATAGCCTGACAAGATGCTGCCTCGACAACCTCAAACTCATCTATCTACACCTGCGTTCAAGCGGACGACCCAAGCATGCAGGCACTGTCAAGGTAAGAAATCGAGATGCGACCGGAAGACCTTTGGCTCATCATGTACGAATTGTGTGCTCGATGGCCTTGAGTGTGTCCCAGGCAAGAGCAAGCCTCAGCGATCGGGAAAAAGTCGTATTGCGAAAGCGAGACGTTCCCGTATCGCATCTCTTTCGCCGCAGAGTATCTCGGACGCGTCAAGCTTGTTCAAACCGCTCCCCACGGGTCTAAAGCTGGACGACTTGGCCTATTTGGAACACAAGGGCATCTTCGACCTTCCGAGTGTTGAGTGCCGGAACGAAATCCTGCGCAGCTACTTTCTGTTTGTGTATCCATTGTTGCCTCTACTCGATGTCGGCGACTTTCTGGTTCCAATCTTGGAGAATAACTCAGACGCGGAGATCAGCTTAGTACTGTTTTACGCAGTCATGTGTGCGGGTGCCGGGCACGTGGATATGCAAGTTCTGAGAGCAGCGGGTTTCGAGTCTCGAAGAGCCGCACGGGGCACGTTTTATGAGAGAGCAAGAGTACGTGTTCCATGCTGCCATCTAGAGTCTACTGACACTGGAAGCTACTCTACGACTTCGACTGCGAGCCGGATAGAGTGTCGTTAACTCAGGCCTTCTTGCTGATGACTTATTGGTATGGAGGCCAGGGATTGTGCAAAGATCGAACGTTTTGGATCCGCCAGAGTATCATCATCGCCCAAGATCTCGGCCTTGACCTCACTCTTGACTCATGCCATACGAAGAGACAGCGGATGCTCAAAAGGCTATGGTGGTGTTGCTTTATGAGAGACCAGTTTGTGGCGCTGATGATTTGGACGCCTCCACAACTTGGTGCCCGTCATCGTCATCTTCCAATGCTTGACTTGGAAGACTTCGAGCTTCATGGAATGTCTACATCAGCGTTTCATCATTCCCATGGCTGGGAGTCCGTCAGCAGCAAAGACGTAAGAAAGTACCTGGCGACTCTCTGCATAGCAAAAGCCAAGCTGTGCGTGTCCATCAACCAGATCCTGCAGGTACGGTATTCCAGCCTCCGACAAGAATCAAGCGAGCGGATGTCGTTGATGCTCGTTCCGAAACGTTCTACTGGCCACGGATTTGAAATCTTGGAGCTCGACCGTGAATTGAGAGAGTGGTACAATGGTCTTCCTGACATGCGGGCTGCCGAGTTGCGAAGCCCGATGGACGCCATGTTGATCCACGTATTCGACGTGATGGCCATACATCGGGCACACCTCAGACTACTCTTTTTATCCGCAGTAGTTGCTCTGCACCGACCGCAAGCACTGGACGCTGCCTGCCTACTGCCACCAACATATCAGCAATTGTCAAGAACGAAACTGCATGACACTGCGAAAGAAATAGCACATGTTGCCATCTCCATCAAAGATCTCCAGGTGGGAACTCCCCTGAGTCCCAAGGGTCTGAATCTATTGCTACCTATCATGCTCGCCCACCTTCAGGATGTTCAGCCGCTGCCTGAAACCCACCAGCGGAGCAGAACAGAGAAGTATCACGACAGCATGCGAGCCCTGGATGTCATCGGAGATCTTGCCGGGTCGAAAGTCAACTTGCCTCCGGAACTCGAGAAAGCTTTCCTGGATTTCAACATCCTGCCTTCACAAGAGTACAGCATTCCCCAGTCCCTTAGCCTTCAAGCAATGAGCGATAACAGTCCTCCGACCATTCGTGCGAACGTGTCCCCATACTTGTTACGACTTGGTACAATCACTGCTTCCGAATTGGCGATGCTGAAAGAGCTCGGACCGGCTGGACCGCCAGTCGCGACGTCAGCACACAACACCCGCCTGGAACAAGACAGGCCATCTGCGGATATGCCGAATGACAGGGCTGGAGCCGACAACGATTCAAAACTGTTTTCAACTTCGATGGTGACGGCCATAGTGCCTGCTCTACCAGGGTTTATGCCCGGTCAGAACCAAAATTGGCCCTGTTGAAGCAGCCCACGTCAGAGAACGCTTAGCTTCAACCACTGCTCCAGCCTTCTCGAAGTAAGATCCAGGTGATCCATGCGAAAGAGCACAGAGCCCCATGACCGCCACAAGAGTGACGCCACAAGCTCGTTAAGGCCCCATATCCTTGGTTGATTTTCAGTGCCTATCGCCTATCGACCAAAGTCCCAGAAGGCAACGTCTATCTTCAAACCGTCTTCTGATCCAAAGCGACGTTCTACTGGGCCGCTGAAGACCGGCAGCGCTCGTACGATATATTCGAGCGATACAAATACGTTGAGAAGCCGCATAAGCCGCACAAGTCGCAACCTCCGAAACAGCGATACTGGAGCGATTTTGATCGGCTGCTCAAGCGTCGGAAAGACCACCACAGAAGAAACCCAGCAAAGGAGAAATGGAGGCGCGTCGAGCAAAGTCCATTGCTCAACAAGAGGAGGTGGTGGCGCGTCGAACAAAATCCGTTGCTCGACAGGAGCAATTACATCTCGAGGGGGAAACGTACTACGCGGTGTACTTACCGAAGACACCTGGAATGCGCAATCGGGCCACCAAGCCATCACCTTTAACGCGGGAAGGACAGAAGAATGAGAATGAATTGGAAGACCAGCGGCGAAAATATCTTTCACGGCGGCGGTCGGCGCCACAGATTTTTTGACGTAGCCAGTGCAAGGCTCATGACAACTGGGTTGAAGACACATCTTGTTTGCACTTTACGTTTTGTGGATTACTGTCACAGATCGCTGTCAGCTCAACAAAAGTTCTCACCACGCGCCCCGACCCCGAGCATGAACATGCCCAAGGACATGGTGATCATCGCCACTGCCTTTGAGTTTAAAAATCTCAATTGTCCTTCAGGTTAGCATATACGATTGGGGCATCAGACAGCACAACAAAGCTTCCTGTCATTGGTCCACAAGTCGATAATCCTACGCACTGCATGCCCGATACAGCCACACATGGCATCTCAGGTGCAATACAGCGTTCGCCATCGCACAGTCTATACAATCAACATCCTCCCTTGATCTGTCCGCTCTTCTATAGATCAACACTGGAATGCTCCCAGAGACCTGACTGTCACGTACACCATGAACAACGACGATTTGAAGGAGGTCAACCGTGATGCCGCATGTTGTGACAACGTAAATGGCTTTCACGGCCCCGGGGCAGTGCTCGGATGGTATCTCACACTCGCAGGCTGCATGGTCTCGTGGGCATTGCACCCAGAGAGGAAGAAAAAGGATTCCATCGACGCCGACATGTTGACCTTTCTCATGCTTCCTCTGACAGCCGCGGCACAACTCATATCACTTTCCCGCGCTGTCCACGACACGTATATTACTATTCAGTACGACTCAGATGCAGCCTTGCGAGACATATTGAGCGGTCAATTTAAGAGTCTGAGTGTCTGCCGGAAGAGATATGCTATTGAGGCTCCAGCGACAGTTGTCTTCGCCTTCCTCAACTTGGCCATGGTCTTTCTGTACCCACTCTCAGCGACTCACCACCGCAAGCGAGGCACTGCCATCGTCATCGCGATTCTGACTTGCGTGGCGAGTGAATATTACATGTACAACTTCGCTCTCGACAACACTCCGGGGCTCACGCTGCCGTCCGAGATCCTCGCGCGCAGATATATTGTGGCCCCATTCTGCAAAAGCATATTATCCTATGACCTCGTCAATCTGGTCTTCGGGCGTTTCTTCTCTCGGCGACCCAAAAGGCTTGAGCGCCTCGAAAATCAAACCACTCCCGACACCCAAATGCCAAGGAATGGTGAGGTTGAGAGTTACTCGCCGTGGGGCTTTCGGGGCGTCATGCTGGTCTGGGCTGGCGTTGATTATCTTCTGAAAGACACGAGACTGAGCTGGCTTGCTGCTTCTCATACGCGATTCTGGACAGTCGATTGGGTCGGAACGTTCTTCCCAGCCAGTCCCTTCAAAATCGGCAATATCGAGCAGGCGACCGCTGCGGTCGGTGGAGGAATAGTGCTCGGGTTTGACGTCTACTTGACGGGAGTGTCGTTTTCGAGAGAAAGGCAAGCGCGGCTAGCAAAAGAGAGGGAGGAGCGAGAGATGCTGGCGCAGCCGGGCGAGGGAAAGTGGCATGGCCATGAGCATGATCGGCCGTGAACATATGGATGGCAGAGTGTAGACAATAGCCAGAGATGATATCGCTCTATTACTCGACGTTATCCCTTGCGCTCGCTCCCGATATCGGTTGCATGCTGGCGGCTTTGTGATTTAGATCGTCTTTATTTGCTTCAGCTTCATCGTTCCACTTCAAATAGAAAACAACGACGAAAGGTGCATATTCGAACATGTAGATTCGCTTGTGACGCTGTATCAAAACTTGCGAATTCACCATGGTCACCAAATTGATAGGTCTGGACAATTAACTGGCGTTTGCCGCTGTGGTCAATCAACTCGTTCACAGCATACAAGGTGATGCAATCATAGAACCTGGAACTGCGAGTGACATACTGGTCTCACTCGATAAGGGGAGAACATCATCTGTGCTTTGTATCCGTGGCATCGAGAAAGATGGAGACTTGGCAGACATTCAGATTTCGTGCCACTGCTCAAGAATGACAGATGCCAGGACGCAACGGATATTGTACCCGAATCAAATGCAAGGCTAACGATCGCGGACCGCTCTCCAGCTCCGCTGCCGCCAGGAACAAGGGGCACTGCGCTCTCTCACCCCACTTAACACAAAGCTTCATTCATCAATAAATTCCGCACTGGACGTCTCGACGCTTTGGTGACTAGATGCACTCCTGAATACACTACATCTGCTGCCCGAGAAGAGCTAATCTGCCGATGTCCCTTGTGCCCTGTTACATCCACACTCACTATGGCCTTACCTACCCCAAAGCACGTCTCCATTGCACCCCTCCTCAAGCTCCTCTCGGTACCTCCGCCAAAAGACAACCCAGTAAAGGCTGAGGATATAGCCCTAGCCTTCTCGCGCACCTTCGAGAATGAGCTGAACCCCACCCAGCTCGCCGCCCTCCTCACACTCCTGCACTCGACCGGGAAAGACAGGCACCCAGATGTGATCGCAAAGTGCGCGCAGTCTATGCGCGATGCCGCAGTGCAGGTGGACAAGCGAAAACTACGAGATGTCGTACGAAAACGGCGGAAAGTGCTTGGGAGCTACAGAGGCGGTTTATGCGACATTGTTGGTACAGGCGGTGACTCACACTCCACCTTCAATATCTCGACCACTGCTTCCATAATCGCCAGCCCGATCCTGAAGATGGCGAAGCACGGCAATCGAGCACAGACGTCGATGTCGGGCTCTGCAGATGTTCTCAATGCCATATCACCGAAGCCTCCTAAGATCGAGAGCTTGTCCGCCGACCTGTTACCGGAGGCATATGAGCATACGAACTACACATTCCTTTTCGCACCGAACTTCCACCCTGGAATGAAGTACGCGGCTACAGTACGACGAGAATTAGGTCTAAGAACCATATTCAACCTGATGGGTCCGTTGGCGAATCCTGTGGAAGCGCACATTGAAGCCAGAGTGGTGGGCGTCGCGTATCAGGAATTGGGTCCGGTCTTTGCGCAGGCACTGCAATTATCGGGAGCCACGAAAGCGATGGTCGTCTGTGGCCAAGAGGACCTCGATGAGATCAGCTGTGCAGGCAAAACCAATTGCTGGCTACTAAGAGAGTCAGAGAATCCGGGGTACAAGGGAGCACAAAACGGAGACGAAGACGACGACACAAGCGACGATGAAGCCCCATCGAAGTATATCACAGAGGTCGAGACATTCACACTTGAGCCTAAGGACTTTGGTCTGCCTTCACATCCTCTAAGCGAGGTCGGTGGCGGAAAGTTACCAAAGCAAAACGCAGCTGTGCTGATGAGCATACTGCGCAACGAACGACCTCCAGATGACCCCATTCTGCATTTTGTCCTGATGAACGTCGCGTCGCTACTCGTGGTCAGTGGCGCTTGCGATGCGGACACCTGTGAGAGTGGCGAGGTCGTCAAGGAGAGAGGACCGGCAGGTGGCCGGTGGAAGGAGGGCGTCAAGAAGGCTAGATGGTGCATCGAGAGCGGAAGAGCTCTGGAAGAGTTCCAAAAGTTCATAGACTTCACCAATAGGTGATAGACATAGACCTAGACAAGGTGCGCTGGCCCAAAAGTACTCGTCTGTCACTTTGCATTGCTCAAGCTTCTGATGTCTCTGATGATTTATGCCCTTTTCGCAATGCTCTGCTCTTGGAGTTGCTCCTAAACTCCACGCTATGCAACCAAACCACGCCATCATGGGATTTCTATCGTGCCATCGTCGCATTCAAGACGGTAAGTCGCCTCCGATCACACCGCTCATCGCGCCTCGAACTGCACCATTCTATGTCCTTGTTAGCAAAATTCTTTACACCAGGCCACTGAATCAAACCTACCTCTTCGTCCGCTCCTTGTAAAGCACTCTGTGTCCGCACATCGAGCATCGAATGACGTCGCCTTTGGTCAATTGAACCTTCGACGCGCAGTCGCCGCACACGTAGGAGACCAGCGGCCCGCTTGCGCCTTCACCTGCCGCGGCGCCGCTTGCGAACCCGGAGGCTGCGGAGGGGAGTTGGTAGGATTGTGAGGACATGGTGGTCGCTTGCTTGGGGGCTTTTCGGCTTGGTAGTAAAGAAGTGAGGTGTCCGCGGTTTGGAAGTGGTTCAAAGAGATGAGCGTGGTTGTTGGTCAGTATTGCGATGGGTGAGGCAGAGATGAGGGCAATCTGAAGAGAGTGTGAATCTTTTGCCCGCAATTTTGAGGTAGCCTTGCTGAGTAATACAGGCCGAGGCTGTCCAATCAGATCTCGTCTCCCGATTGCAAATCCGATTCCCAACTCGTTGATGGGGGACTCTTCAGATTCTAGCTTCTGGTGTTCAACGAGCAGCTGCAACACAGCACTACCGTCATGCTATCATGTGTTGCTCGACGTATCATACAAGGGTACTACGACAGTGAAGTCCTAAGATATATCAGGCATAGAGCTCCAGTAGCCAAATACAGTTACATGCTCGAGAACAAGGGACCGGTGCCACACCACAGCTTTTCATCTGGTGATAGAGGTCCGGGATCTCAAAGGCTGGAGAGTGATGGGCCAACGACATTTCCCATCCATCCCTTCCATCGCGAGCAGACACCACTCACCCTTACTGATCCTTGTAAAGATGGTCAAGTGATCGATTCCCTCGCACTTGGTGATATAATCTTTTGTTTAGATGCTCATGACGGAAAGATCAATACTTGGCCAGTCTGGGTTGCTTCGATGATTAATCTTTCTACGCCCAGAGGTCTTTTTCAATCTGCTCACCCCTGTACTATGCTAGAGTCAGAACGAGCAGGTGCTGGAAGAGGGCATAGCGAGGCATTACGACAACTTCATGGCCAGGTGAAAAGCAAAGACCTCACGATTGACAAGGGGGAAAGTATTCATCAAAGACTCGCACAGATTTTCACCTCCACACGATATCCAGAGCACTCTTCTCACGATTCTACAAAGTGTTTCGAAACAAGTCTATGAGAAGTATGCGCAGGAGCAGATCTTACGTGTTGTGCTTGCCCTACGTGATGATCTCAAAAGCAGACGCGAAGAGAGATTCACCAGTTGTTTCGGGGAGGCTCATCGAAGGCTGTGGTCTCGAGCCCCCCGAAGCCGACGCACCGACTTGCGCTGTGAAGATTTCAGAGCCAGTGGGCGTCACAACGAGACTGTGGCTTGACGGAACGTCAGAGTTGAAGGCACAGGTGATCCGACGGTGAGAAGGATCACGAGTGGAGCGTGAAGTCGCTGGCGTGTTAAACAGTCAGCGGAAAAGAGGTTCGGAGTATCTCATCGATGGCTCCAGCACTGAGAAGGAAGGGGCTTTGCGGGCCAGAAAACTCCGGACCAGAGGCTGGGTACTCGGGATCAAGGCCCTTGCTGTCTACATCGTCCCGATGGTCCACGGGGTGCTGGCAATTAATCATGATGTCGATGGTCACTCGTGGGTTCTCCACGCGGGACTGTATCCTTCACGGTGAAGGAAGGATCATGACTGAGCTGACCTGCTCCGTAGCTAACGATGTTGTCCAGGGGGTTGACCCTGTCCAGGCTGTCAGCCTTGTCTGGAGAGGACGGGGATGGCCTGTTGGGGCCGGATATGCATGTCTCAGTCCCAAGATTATTATTGTCGACTATTTGGTTGCTGACGTGTTTGCATTCAAAGTGACATGTGTGATGCTTTACTGCCCTGTAGAACAAGTCGACCATCATGGCCGTCCTGAGTCAAGCGGTCACAAAAACCATTTCCATCTCGCTTGTTTGCGCCGTGGCCCTCTCAAGAGTGACCAGAGACGCCTCTGGCTAACCTTTCCTAAAAGAGAGGCTCGTTTCAAAACACACCATGTGTCAGCCTTCTCACCAGGGACCTAGATTTGTTTGTTGTGCCTGACGATCTTTACCCCGGCGAATATGCACCGTTTCCCAAGATCTCCTTTTCCGCTCTTCAACGTTCACGAGAAGGGTGACGAGTGCCGCCCTCAAAACAAACATCAAGCTACGTTTCAAAGCTGCTCATCTCCCTTGCCTGCCCATGGCTCCTGCCCAAGCCACCCGGTTTCAAGGTCAAGCGCCCCATGTTGACGCCCCCGCCCGAGGCCAGGTCCGGAGCTAGGCGCCCTTTCCCCTGCGTTGGCGCTCTCGCGTTCCTGATCGGCGTCGGCTGTCAGGGCCAAGCTTTCAGCCTATCTGGCCTATCGGCTATCACTGGCAGGGATGGCGAAGATTGGCTAGGGCTGATGGGCACGGGCCCAGGGGGATGGCACCTGGCACAGGGCGGCTAGTCGGCGCCACGAACCTTGTCGTCGTCATTGCGAACTTCACACGACGCGTTGTTGAATAAAAACAACAAACAACAAAAGTTGTAGGATCGTTGGGGGCGGGGAATAAGAAATTGAGATGGCGGGAAAGGAACAAGAAAATCTTTCAAAGTTTTGAGATATGCGTGTTAACTTCACTAGGATCAAAGAATTTCTTGTTTTCGTGAGAAAATGTGCATTTTGGTCTATGTGTGTTGAATGTGTTCCCTAGGTCTGGTATCCAAGAATTGAAAGGTCTATGTATAATGAAAGAAATATGTACTTTCCCACATTCGGTAGATCTGCAGTATCTACTATTCGGTCCATTGGGGATTTCCATGAGTTTTGAAAGAAGTCAAGGTGAAATACTTTTCGCCTCCCACCATCTGCACATGCAATGAGTCTGAACATTCAGAATCATCCTCTGGGTGAGGAGACGTGGATGGTCAAGTTTACTCAAGGTCATGTCGATAACTTGATCATGCTGGCCGCCTCGAGTGAGGAGACCAGATATGACTTAGAATAGGAATGATAAAAGTGTTCAACGCCGGTCACATCCTATGCCACCATCGCCGTTGCTAGTCATCAGTCATATCATGACCGTTGGGTTCGCGTTCATCAGTTTCGTTTTAGAGGTTATGGAGGTTTTGCGTTGTGTGCGGTCGTAGCCAAGCATGATGCCGGTCTGGTAGTTTTCCATTCGTTCCACGGGAGACCTGTCGCCGGGATTGTGAAGATGATATAATGAGTGGAAGTGATCGTCGAGATCGGGTACTGAACTTGCATGGTGATGGTACTATCCATGTGTCGACTCACGGGTAGTACACTAAACGAGTGTATTGCAGGCAGTGTATGGCGGAGATTGGCAGAACTAGCTGCGCAAAATGGATGGAAAACATGCCAGGTCGGCATCATGGTTGGAGCTGGGTGGTGTGTTGTGAAATGTCATCTATGCCTGGGCAGGGAAGTGACGGGCGTGAAGACGGGTGAAGATCTCACGGCCGGCATCAGCGATGGATCGCTTGGCAGATCCTCCTGGGCAAAGCGTCAAGGTGAGGCTGGACTGCTCGCTGCAGACCATGGTGCGGACGTCATCAGGTTGATTGTATGCGGCGCTGCAAACGGCATCACCGGCAGGGCAGTTGACGGGGACACAAGTCGGGTTGTTGGGATCGTTTTGCATTGAGGGAACAAGGCTCATGCCGCCATTTGAGAAAGGGTTGCCGTTGATGTTCGAGATGTCGTACGAGATCTTGCCGTTGGCCCATGTGAACTCGAATTGAGAGATGGGTCCCCCGGTGCTGTCTTCAGGAGACAACTTGATCGAGACACCGACACCCTGCTGGCTATAGCTTTGGCTGTAGCTACCCTGGAGTTCTTGCATTCCAGGGTTGGAGCTGCCGCCAACAGACGCGTAGTAAACGGGGAAGCCACAGTTATTGACGACGGTTGCTGTTCCCACAGCGGAGACAGAAGAGGCCGAGGCAAGCAGCACGGCTGCGCCAGTGACGAAGTTCTTGAATTGCATGTTTGCTGAATTGATATTCCTGTTGTCAGGTAATAGAATTTTAGGATGGTAGCCTTGGACGGAAAGGAGTGGTCCGGTTGGTTATATATGTTGACAAAGGTTCTTCCAGCAAAGAGTCGACAATGGGGTGTTTGTTTTGGACAAAGCGTTGACAAAGATTCTTACAGCAAAGGAATGATGCTGATGAGAGACCGGCTCGCGAATGTCGAAGGAGAGTGATATCGAAGGATTGACACGATGTTGCGGAAAGAGGAAATCAATCAACAGAGGGGGGACGCGATTTAAGTAGATCCTGCTTCTCACAAGACCACGTCCGACGTGGACAACAAGTCTCGACGGCCTACCGAAGAAAGTCAACCCTATGCCAGCGCCTCGTCCCACAACACCTGCATGCGAGCCACCTCTGGGTCGTTCAGAGATTTTCACATCTGCATTAGCGCCGTCAACCTGTGAAGAGGTGGACACAGCGGTATGCTGACGCTCAGGTCGACCCTGCAAGCAGTTCTCAGAACTGCAAGGAGGCACTCAAAAAGCATGACCGGCCCAGGCGAAAACGGTTGAAACGTTGATTGCCGACGCTACGGCTCTCCCCTGAGCCCTGGCTGGCTTCGGTGTTGAAGTGGATTTGCCTTGTTGGATTTTGCATGTTCCTGAGGATGCCCATCGAATAGGGGGCCGAGCGCAAAGCCAAAGGACAAGTGGTACCTGAGCTAATGCAAGCCTCAAGACTTTCTCCTTGGCACAACCTGGTTCGCTGATCCGCCTCGGCAGAGCGCCCCAGGCCCAAAGCTAAATGGGCCAGGGACGAAAGTCCGCCGATTGGAAGTTGTCCGGATGGCCACCGCAGCTTGGAGCCGGTGCACTAGGCAAAAGAGAGGCAGGCTTCAGGCACCGCGAGAAGCCAGCACACCATCAGTCAAGCCTCCCGTGTCGCTTGTGGTTACCCACGTGTTGGCAGCACTCGGATGCTGTCCCTTAGCGACACATCCGTGCGCGAAGGGCACAAATTTGGCCTTTGACTGCCGCGCCGGATGTGTTGTCATACTCATTCAATGTGACAACGACACTCAATAGCAAACCTGTCACCGGGCTTGTCTTCGCGCCGCTATTTGCCCGGTGGTCCCCGAGTGCGCAGATTCGTTCCTGCTGGGTGCCCACAATATTGGCAAAATGTTGTGATTTGCGGTACCATATGTTCACGCAGATCAGTGCAGATTCTATTCCAATACGTCAGCCGGCATAATAGTCCCGCGAGGAAAATCCTGGATCAGGCAAAGATTCTCGGCAAAGGAACTGCCATGTGGTAAAGTGGAGTTTTCCAACGTGCAGGCCGTTCGTTGTCCCGCCTCGGTCCTCCAGTTACTGAACAGGATGTGCCCAACGCCTGGAAGTCTGTCGGTCCTTCTGGTTGAAATCGCTTTAGCCGGCCGACACTAGGTAGTGCACCTAGTAACAATATGCCATCAAGATCCGCGTAAGATATATCATGGTAATTGTGGTTAGCGAGTCAGCCAGTTTGCGATCGTGGCATCCGGAATTTTCTAGGAAGATGCGCGATGCAACCTTCGGGCAACAATGGTTGACCTGTCAACTGTTTCCGATCCCTGTTCTTGCACAACAAGAGCTTACATTCTCAAGGTAATCGCAACTCCTCATTGCGCATGAACCCCAACGCATTCATACTCTAGTCTCGAAGTGCCACTGGGCGGCAAAGCCGACGATTCTTCGTAGCTGCAGTCAAGGCCATCAGAAATTCATGCTTGCTTGAGACCATGATCCACACCCCGTGGTTGTTTGAGAGACCCAGCGGGAAGGAATCCGTGTAACTGGGCTGGGTGATAGCCTGTCAGTATCGGGTGCGTGCGGCGGACTTAGATCTTCTTCGAACGTGCTGGCACGATGGTCGAAACCATCCCACAACGACAAGCAGCGGCGTTACTATTCTTTGGTTCTCTCGTACAGTTTGATCGCCACAAGTATCCAAGCAGGGCGGACGCGCTCGGTACGAGATAGGCTTGCTAAGGGAAAGCCTTGACAGACACAATGAAAAGGCGGCCAGAAACTTCTGCGCTGCGCATGAACGACCTTGCTTTGCGACAAATGGTGGCCAGACCAAGCCCGGCAAACGAGGCCAACAACATGTCATTGGTGCATTGGAGAGCTTCCGACAATTCCAGGTTCATGCATGCGGTGACAGTGGTGACGACCTACTTCGAGATATCCAGACCTGGTAGGTGGGCGGAAGGAAGGGTATACAGCACTAGTCCGTAGCGGAAGAGAAGATGGGTTCCGTAAGTCAGAGCAACTTCCCGAGAGAACAGCCACTAAGGGCATAGCACCGAACCATGCAAAAGCGACCAGACTTGAAAATGCGCGTCCATGGAAAAGATGTGGCTGGGGAGCAGTCAGTATACCAGATGCCAAGAGAATGGAAGTCCTTCCGGAGTACGGAGTACCGTGGCTCTGGTTGTTGAATATGGTTAGCCGATGCTCGGAGAAATAATGCAATGCCAATGGATACGGATATGCATCGAAGACGACGTTTCCCAACAATCGGGATGTCTATTGCTGTGGGTACCGTTCTGACCTCGCCGGGTGTATCTCCTGTCACGGGCAGGGGAAGTGACTCCCGACCGACCTAGAGCTTCAGACGGCAGTTGCGGATGACTAGGGTCGCGACATATCAGCAAGAGTTGTACTCGTTGAGGAATTAACGGCGCGGCAACTCAGCATCGATCATTGACGAGAGTAGCGGTGTTCGTCGAGCAAGGTGCGGCAGGGAGGAATCGATTCCTCCCTCCACGGTGGATTTCCGAGAGCGGCAGTTGGCTGCATCGGCTGACTTCAGGTATGCCGCCGAAGGAAGACAACACAGTGCTCAAAGGTAAAGCGGGCATCCCGTGAAAAGGCAGTACAACCATCAGCATTCAAAAAGATTGTGGTACCACCTGTGTAGAGGAATAGTAACCAATTCAGGGCAGAGGAAAAATCAGTGAAGGGGGAAGTGAAGAAACCCTGAGGTCACTGTGAGCTCGAGGTGAGGTGGGAAAAGGCCGGCGCCGGTTTGCTCGCCTCCCACCTCCACCTGAGCTCCTTCCCCTCTCAAGCTTCTACTTCTCGGAGTGCAACGCTCCCGCCACTGTCACCACTCGTTGTCACTCGTTGCAATAATTCTGATTTCTACACTCCATTCTGGAGCACCTCAGAAGAAGTCGTGAACAGTCTTCACCTGAACATATTTTGCCGAGGTTCGAAATTGGCTAAAACCACCGAAGTCGAAAAGTCTGTCGCTAAAGGTCCATCCGCTAGTTCCCCGATTCGAGAACCAGTGCACTGCATCTCGAGACTCCTCCCATCTGTGTCCATTTGCTCATTTTTCAAGTCTAGCGAGAGCGTCCCAATCAGCCGCAAGTGTTTTTGTCTTGGCTCAGGCGCACGAACCATTGTTCGTGAGAATTCTTCTCGAACCAAAGCGTGGATACTGGACGGTATCATGTCCACGCTCGTGAGCATCAAAATGTTCGAGAACGAAAAATCGGGTGCTTGTCTCCACTCGGACGAGCCGTCCGCTTGGATATACACTATCATTCATTCGGCATTGATCAACCGTACCAGAAAAATCGCAGTTCCAGCAGCGACAACGCCCACCTGCAGCCATCTGTGCAGCTCCCACCGCACAGCCTCGGTAAGTGTCTTTTACCTCCAACGCCGAACAACGCCCGCCTTTGCGTGGGCAAAGGTCAATAGCACAAATGCCGGGAGCCTTGTGCTCCACGAAACCAGGGAATCCCGCGACGAGATAGCTGATACTCAAGGTAAGTGCTGACAGGTAAGGCCGACTCGTATCGAGCTTGGCTGCTTGAGAAGATCCTGCGGAAGGAAATCCTTGAAGTCCATCTGGCTTGGCACGCTCGCATCGATTAGACCCCAGGCTCCGGTGAGAAGAGTGACAAGCGTGAGAGACAGGCAAGAATCTTTGGGGCGCCTCAAGGTCCTTCATCAGCTACCGACGCACAGAAGCGCCGCTGTCAAATATTGGGCACTTGAGGTCGGGAGAATGACGAAGGCGGTAGCCGGACCAAGTCATTCGACCGGAAGCCAACGCTGGGAAGATCCCAAAGTTGCACGAGGCTCGTTGGCCATCCTGGTTTCAGTCGGCTCTAGAGGTCCTTCAGCTGTTTATCCAGAGTCCTAGCTTACCACTGTTGGGGAGCCACAAGAGAAGTTGTTGAAACAAGCAAGACTGCTCACATGGCGAGACGGGCTACTGGGGAGACGTTACTGGGTGCCTCTCCTGCCGTTTCTGAGGGCAGGGTCAATTTCATGTCTATGGATGAATTTACTTAGCCAGAGGCATTGTGCACCTAGCGAGTGCCCTTCGTCAACGTGGTGTGTTGCAGCCGACGTGCAATCTTCCCAGATTGCCAATTGTTTGCGCTTTTCTCGCCGCTATGTTGAATCAGTAAACCCATCCAGACACGCGAAAGTCCACGAGTCATCTTCCCGTTCCCGGGCTTCCAAGCACACTCAACTGAAACTCGACAGCGGTCTATGTAACCGTTCCGAACCCTCCCGGAAGCTCGAGAGAAACCACACGGTCAGTCTCACAGCTTACAATGCCACTCCTCCAATCTACGCCTTCACCCAGATCCTGCGCCCGCTTCTCCGTCACCACCACCAACTTCCTCGAGTCTCTAGCTTTCCGGCTCTGCCCATCTGACGCTCTTCTTACCGGCTCGAGCTACTGTTATCTGCCTCGCACGACGGTCTTCCTCAAAGATTTGTTTAATCATATCGGCATTGACAATGGCTTTGGAGGTGGTTGGTTGAACGGGAACCGGATCCTCAGCCTTGTTATTCGTCTTTGCAGTGGCAGTGGTGTCGCTGGTCTTGGAGGTTGTGGCGATATTGACAAACGTCGGCCTTCCACCAACATCTTCAATCACACATCTCACTTTGTTACCACGGAGGTCTACCATCTCAACCGTCGGGATAACTTTCTTGTTGGCGACAGTACCGGATTTAGCCTCAATAGCGGCGTTAAGTATGGCAATGAGGTCTTGATTGGAGTTGCCCCTCGCGTTCTGTACGGTTTCCGTCTCGGAAGGTGAAGGAGCAAAATCGCGGCACTCAATCCCTGAAGGGAGCGGTCTCGCAGGTATGCTGTTTGTCTCGGTGTTCACGATCTCCGTGCCAGGAGTGGAAGCAGCAAAATCGTGGCACTCAATGCTTGGAGGGAGCGGGTTTGCAGGTATGCTCTTAGTCTCGGTGTACATCCGTCCTTCTGGAAAAATTGACTCGGTGCCAGGAAGAGAGACAAAGACGAAATCCTCTCCTTCAACCTCGAACTCGACTAGGTCATCAAGTCCATCGGCCCCAATCATGACATACGGCATCTTTGTGGTTGGTAGTTAAACAGATGATTTAGTTGTTGTTTTCGAAGAAGGTGTTGACGGTGTCCGGTTGAAGGTAAAAATCGGAGTGTTCTCGAGTGGTTTGATGACCGTAAGATTCGGAAAAGGATGATCGATAGAGAGCGGATTAAGATCCTGCTCCATGCAGTTGTGGTCCAAGCTGCCACGGCCAGGAAGTCGATTCGTGAACTGCCTTCCCAACTGCAGCTGCCTCAGACGAAAATATGCTCGACACGATAACCAGACAAAGAGCTCGGAGGAGCTTCTTCAGGATTCGCCCCCGGCTCAGATGATGGTCTCTCCTTCCTCACGAAGAGCTGCTAAATGATCCAGGGAGGACGCATTCCGACTTCAAGCTGCATAATACCCAGAAATTTCGAGCATAGACGAGTGACAAATCTGCATCTATTGTGCTGTTTGCAGAAAATTTTGCGCTGTGCCCTATTTTCTGAAGATCCATCAACCTGGTACCAGGTACGCGCTTAGCAACGGTGTTACGCTGGGCAAGCATCCAACTCCACGGCTACTTAGCTACAACTTATGTTTCGAGGAAGTCACAACGCTCATCAGCCTTTGTCAACATCTCATTTCAATGCACTGATGAGCAACTTGCTCGCGAGCAACGTGGACTTTGAGGCGTTGCTTTGGGTTTGCTGAAGAATTTAGGATAAAGTCTTAACACACGCGCTGGATGATTCGTTCATTTTCAGTACTCCTCGCCACACTCTATCTCTTTCCTGGTGACTAGCCTAGATCGCAACCATGCAAACATGTTTCCTTCAGATACTTACAGTCTCGCCTGCGGAAGCAAGTCCTTCGCTTGTTCCTCCTCGCGAAGTTGCATCTCCATGACCTCTCTCAGCAACGCAAGCGAAACTGGATATCTGCACATCGGACATGTAACAGGAGCTGCTTGAGTCAGTAACCATTCAAGGATGCAACCAGGATGGAACGGCTTTTCACAGCACTCGTACGACACTGCCAGGGGACGAACACCCTCACCTTCAGGAAATGCCTCCATGCAGATCGAGCAGCAATCTTCTTCTTTGTGCGGTCGACTTGTCTGTACCGGCGCCGAATTAGGAAGAAAGACGGCTCGCAGTCGAGGTGTGCGAAGACGAGACAGAATGCCTCTGAGATGTGCTCTCTGAGCTCGGTGATCAATGGCCCAGATATAGTCCGACATCGACACGCCCCAAAATTTCGGTTCCCGAGTGGCGAGATAGGCTTCTGCTTTCAAGCATCTCTCCGTAATCAAAAGAAGACCTTCCTCAGCAGCCACGAGTGCCTTTCGAATGTCGGATATTTTCTTCCAGGACAATGAATTGTCTGGATACAAGAGGTTGAACACTTGGTTACTGACAGTCTCGCTCTCTTCCACCAAGCCCAGGGCCTCTGTTCTCAATGGTGACCTAGCAGGGGCCCAGTCTTGCGTACTCAAGAACTCGAAGAAGGATATTCGCTGCCACAGCGCCCAGTTGAAATGCATGAGTTCATTGAGAACGAGGCATAGGTCCATCCGCAGGTCGTATATTTCGTTGAAGTGTGTTGACGCCTTGACTTCAGATTCGTAATATCGAAAAAGTGCCCCTTGACCGCACCCGTCACACTTATCTTCGTTGTTGAACCATGATGGCAATAAAGTGGGCTGTGGGTCAGTTTCCATGACTTCCGGCACTTTTTGCTCGGGGATAGGGTGACCGTTGCACGGAACGGCCGAGACATCTTCGACCATCTCGACATTTTCCTCATCTTCATCCTCGTCACAAATTTCAGCTGCTGGTGGCATATTGTAATAGAAAACATGCAACAAATCAGCAGAAAGTCCAGACCTCTCAATACATTCCGCAAAGATCTTACCCAAATCCGACAGCTCCTCAAACACCAAGCCCAACGGCAAAGACTCAGCGAAAAGCTCCACTGCTCGAGGTCGCTGAAGAACAGCAAGTGAAGGCAATTCTTGCGCGACGAAGTCTTCAATGAGGATTTCAAGCTCGTAAAGATTGATGAATCCAGAGGGGTGGTGGTCGAAGACTAAGATCATTGTGCGATCTCCGGTATCTGAACTCGATGTCAATGTATCTCCACTAAGAGTTAATTGACGCATCTTGCTGGTTTTGGTCCAAGGCGGACGTCGAGCTGTTCAATGGCTCGAAGTTAGTAGGTTGATGGTCTATTCTGTCCAGTCTGTCGAGGGAGCAAGATAGAGGTGAGCCAGAAATCGTGTCTACCTTGTCTGTCAGGCACAGGCACGGAGCAGTTCATCGAACAGTAGACTGCCTGCGAACAATGGAAAACTACCACAATGCGATATACAAAGACCAATATGAACAAAGCAGTTGCCAAACAACGACCATCGATGGATGAAAGGCGCTGGCCAACAAAGAGACTATCACCGACCGCCCCGTGTAAGCGCAGCCTTGTGCAGCCTTGTGAGTCAATCTTATTGCGGACGGGAAGGAAGGGCTCGCGGGGGCGAAGACGCAAAAGGTAGAGCATATCGTGATGAGGATGCTAAGATGTCAATCGGTTCCGCTGATGCACAATCTATGAGTAACTCTATCAATTGCCGAGAAACGCGCTATGCTTCCTCATACTGATAAGTCCCGGAACCATCAGCCCACCAGCTCTTGTCCAGGTGCACAATCGAAGCCAAGGACAAGAAGATCCCTCTTCTTCCATTATCTGGCCTTGTTTGTCCTCCCGTTCCAACCAGTCCAGCAATTGCCGCAATGCCCCAAGCAATAGCGCCCGTTGCTAAGCACCATAGGCATCATTGAGACCCTTCTCGTAGACAGCGTATCACTATCCACCCATAACCGATTACCAGAATGAACACCATCCAATGTAATGTTGACAGAGGTTCTCCACATTCGTCGCCTGCAGAATCAATCGATCAACCTGCTCACTGACACCAAGCCCCCCAATCCCAGCCATGACCGTCTCCGGCGCATTACCTGCAACAATGTCTCGTGCCTTCATGTGTCCTAGCTCACCAATGCCGTGGTTTGGATCAAGGGCTCCGATGGCGCCATTACTGACATTGTTCATCGCACCGTTGCTGACGGTCATCAGACTCTCAAGTCCAAGACCATTGAGGTCTGCACGAAGGGTTTGTGCCAATCCGTAGGATTGCGTGCCTGGCGCAGCTGGCTTGAAATCTCGTCCCGTGAGCTTCTCCTTGACCCTCGCAAGCACTTGAAGGGCGCGAGCATTTTGTACCTCTTTGGCGTCTGGCGCATTGGCGTTGTTGGCATCGTTGATCTTGTCGAGGATGCTACCACCTCCCATTGCTGGATCAAGAATACTGCTTCTCCGATGGCGCCGACCCGGTGGTGCGCCAACATGGCTTGTGCCTTGCGCCATCGCAGCGGGGTTATGTGCGCTTTCCATCGGGCTGCGGTCGAACTCGTCATGCTGGGCACCGGGCACATCGATGATGCTTTGTCTGCGTTCCGAGCGGAAGTGTGGCCGTGGAGGTGATTCGCGAGTGTTGAGACGCCAATTCAGCAAAGGATCGTGAATAAACGCCTCGAGCACTGCCAAGACAGACTCTTTGTTCTCGCGAATAACCCGCATAACATTTTCGCAGGTGATTCGGAAGGAACCCTCGGTGTTGCTGACTTCCATGGCAAACGTAAGCATTCGTGTGAGTCGGAAAGGAACTCTCTCGGGGTATTTCTCTCGGTGCATGGCCACTTCGAAACAGTCGCCAAAATCAATGTGAATGATCTTTCCGGTGATACGGTCGAGCATGAGGTTCGAAGGATGACGATCGCCCAGACCAAGAATGTAACCCACCATAGACATGACTGCAAGAGATCGAGTGTAGTTGGTACGGCGGTCCAGCCAGGCTTCAGAGCTCTTAGACTTCAGCCAGAGGACGCGATATAGATCTTTTCCAGTAGTGTTGTCCATCGCATAACCGAACACCTCCACTTTCTGCATGAGCGTGAGATTGTCATAGTCTGGTGCCATCTGCAACATGATTCGGTGCTCAATATTGAGGAGAATGCGCCTTGTCTCACGGTAATCCTTGACCAGATTGTGAAGTGTATCCGAGTTAGGGACCCACCCAATCAGTCCAGAATTTTGAGACAGGGGTATCGCTGGGAATCGCTGGATATTCAAATGACGCTTGAAAGACTCCGTGTCATTGCTAAGAAGAGTATTGACGAGGCCGAAAAGTTGCATCACTCGCTCATCTTGTCGGATATCCTCATGACCCTTCACCAGGAAAGCATACGATATACCATCCGAGCCCATCAGTGTCATCTTTCGCGGGCGTTGTTTGGACGGAACCACAGTCAATACGTGGTCGAAGCTGACGATCTTGATGATGGGTTTGCCAGTCTGGTATGTACCCGGCACAGCCAAGTCTAGGTTGTGTGCATCTTTCAATCGTGGCGAGACGTACTTGAGATCCAGACTCATCAATTGTGGCAGTTGGCGTGCGATCTTGCGGAAGACTGCGTAGTACAGATCCCAGGCTTGATTGAGGTCGCCGATCTCTTTTGAGCGACGGAAGGCATTACAGAAGCCTCTGGCTTCAGAAAGGTCATGACCAAATGCTTGGGCGAATGAAACTTCTCGGAGAGTTTCGGCGCCGCGGTCGAGAAGATCGTGAAGGGGAGCGAGTGTAGCCAGCATGCCATCGACATCGTGATCACCGAAGTACAACCGCGATGCTTCCTCCAGACCCTCATGCCACAGTTCGTGCCAAAGCACGGCTACTCGGATGAGCTCATGACTCACCAAATCTGCATGCTCCACAAGTCTCGGGCTATGTGCTCTCATGCTATCCATGATCTGAGTTGCCGAGTTGGCTCGTCGGACCACCGAAGACTTCATTGCGACAGTCAACGGGTAAACAAGAGCTTGAGGATGTGCTTTGCCAACCTCGGATAGCAGTCTATGCACAGCGGTGCGAACTCTTACGTTCGGCTGATTGATTCTGGCAATCAAC
The DNA here is from genome assembly GCA_030247875.1 of Cladophialophora chaetospira. Taxonomy (NCBI): domain Eukaryota; kingdom Fungi; phylum Ascomycota; class Eurotiomycetes; order Chaetothyriales; family Herpotrichiellaceae; genus Cladophialophora; species Cladophialophora chaetospira. The sequence continues at coordinate 759,392 of JAPDRK010000011.1, forward strand.
TGTGGAATAACCTCAAGCCAGGTGTCGATACTGACGGACGCAAAGCCTTCATTGACGGCTTGATTGACTTCACCGTGGCCACCGTGAGCAAACCACAGCGTCAATAATCGTAGCGTATCTTGCAGCGAGCTTGTCTTGGACAATGAAATTGATCTGAAGAAGCCTCCAATGGCAGGAACGACGTGAGCCTGAACAGCACGCTCAGGAATATTGCGAGGTTTATCAGGGTCGATCTGACCAGTCATCGACGTAGCAACTTCGAAATTTGCGAGTGCATAGGAGTGCCAGGCCTTGTACCAGGACTCGTTGTATTGTGTTGCAAGTTGATATGAGTTGAGGATGTCTCCCACGACCTCTTGTGCTCGAGGACTCGTCCAATCGCCTCTTAGCAGGAAGGACTGCCACTCTCCTTGACGAAGATAGCATTTCCCGAGCAGTCTCGAACAGCGGTCAAGCTCCTCGTGCCTTCTTCTTTGAGCTAGCAGATCATGTCCATTCATGTCGAGACCGTTCAGATTGTTCAGTCTGTCATTCTGGACACCATTTACTAATGCAGTATTGGCTTGTTGGAAGTCGTCAGCGAGCCGTGTTGTGAAGTCTCGTAATGCCGACAATGCTGTCTCCTGATGGCCAGTAGCCCAGGTGAATTTTAAGCGAGCATATGCGACGGCTGGTGGTGCATCAGCAAGGTTGGCTGCGAGATTGCCTCCACCACCCAAGGATGATAGAGATCTCTCTGCTAGGCCAATACGCTCTGACTTTCGGCAAAGGTTGGCGAATTTGATCCAGATATCCGAGTTGTCCATCGGCTTCAGCACTAGTGCTCGTACCTTGAGCATCCGTTGCCAGACCTCTACGTTGGACTGACATCCAAGAAGTCTCTTGTTCCACAGCATTTTGAGGGATTCCTGCTTCTCAGGATTGCTTTCACTTTGTTTGTAGGTGATGATTTCTTCGAGTTCTGCAAGCATTTGAGTTCGAACAACCACGCCGTAAGCCCGATTGTAAGATTCGCCAATGGTTGCAGTTATCTCCGAGTTCACACCGTCTCGAGCCCGAACGATGAAATTCTGAGCGTCTGCGAAATTGTTGCGCTGGATGGCAAGGATTGCACCAAAGAAAGCCCGGTCGGGTGAGCTTTCTTTCATGACGCTGATGTAGTTGTCCATGAGATCCCACTCGCCTCTCCCCCAAGCTGCAGCTGCGGCAAGAGCAGACATATTTTTGCGGTTCTCGGTGGAGGCTCCATTCCAGTGCTCTTGGGCGATTTCGGAAAGAATTTTCCATTCACCAAGGGCATGCAGACACCTCATCTTGCCCATAATAATGTCGAAGTTTTCGGGTTCGATCATTTCGCGCTTCTGGTAAGCCGAAAGAGCTTCTTCCCATCTCTGGAGCTTTTCAAACCATGCCTCCTTCAATTCGACTTCTCCGAAGACTTGTGCCCTTCGCAGAATGCCAATAGCAGCGTCAGACTGTTGCAGCTGGTTGTTGATACTGATCAGAGCTTCGACACTCTGACTGTTTTGATCCTGCTCGAACTCGAGTTCTTTGTAATGCAATGCTTTCGCAAAGGCATGACATTTGGCGGCGAAGCGACCAAGAGTACGGATATCGATGGGCAGGGACTTGTCGTCATGCTCCATGAACTCGGCCAGGTTGAGCAATGTCTGCAATATTTCTGGAGGAATGTGCGGTGATGTGAGAGCCTTTTCGATGGACCGAATGAGCTCTTCCTGGTATTGGTCATATAGCTCAGTCCAGCATGACACGAATGCAGAGTTGAACAGGTCCTTTGCTAGCGGTTGGTAGACACCGGCAAGACTGGCGCAAGCCCGCAAAGCATGCGAGGGAGATTCCTTGAGCAATTCGACACTGAATCGACGCATCCACTCCTGCCAGTCCTCTTTGGTCGACTTCTGTGACGTGTCCCAGGCATTCTTCAAATGCTGTTGGTTCACTGGAAGTCGCATAGACGTGATGTTGGCATATGTCGTCTCTTCCGCAGTTGACCCATATTGTTCTTCGGGATAGAAATCAACGGGCAGAGCCTTGCCAGTCTTGAAGTTCTCGATCAATTTTTGGAATCGCTCCGAATTTATCTGCCCGGCCTTCGTGGACCTTTCGACCAAGGGAAGGTAGTGCACGAAGTCTTGTCCAAGATGATATATCAGAGCACATACGCAATCAAGTGCAGCTGACTTCAGCGAACGCTCGGACGAATTCGTGACAACCTTTTCGGGCGAGGAGAGTATCTTCGATAGCGGATGAATCATGAGTGATGCAAAATCTGTGACATTGACGGTTCGCGACAGCTTTCCCAGAGTGTCGATTGCGGCACGGCGAGCGTTTGGGGGTGCAGCCGGATTCTCGAAAATCCCAACAATAGTCGGGACAATCATGTGCATGTACTCTTCACCACTGGTGCCAAAGACGAGAAAAGTGTGCAGGATGCGAATCGAGGCTTCTCTTCTCAGATCTGAATCGTTCTCGATCGTACCAAGCATGAGCGGGAGAAGTCCCGCCAGGTACCGTCGGAATTCTCCTTCCAGTGACTTTGAGATAGCCTCTATCAGCGAGAGGATAGTAGACTGAACCTGTCTTGAGACATTCCAGAAATCTCTGACCAGGTCGATGATATCGGGTAAGAATGCTCGGATATGCTGGCGGACAATGTTGACCAGAACCGCGAGTTGATTGAAATAGGACTCCAGACGAGGCGGAGGCGAACTGCGGATGACGCTAAGGAAGCCCGGAATGATTTGACCCAGAAATGGAACGCATTTCATACCAATAGTCTTGAAGATGGTCACAACTGCGTCGATAACAGCACTGTGATATTGCACGAGGGTGTGGTCTGCAAGTATCGTCTGCATCAAAGTGTTTATCACGACCGTGGGATAGTATTCTTCGTTTGATGGTGTCAAGCCTCCCATGATCAATGCGACATCCGAGACGGGTTGAGTTTCGGCCTTGCTTTGCTTTTCGGCCACGGATTCACTAAGCATCTGGTACTTGTATGGGTCGAGAGCACCCAATACACCAACTAGCTTGATGGCGTCCGTCCGCAGCTCTTCGTGCGCCTCTGTCTTGATGATGTTGATCAGGATGCCGAGTAGTTCAGGATATTCCAGATATGGATCAATCACATATTGTGAATTGATGGCAAGGAAACTCAATGTCTTCATGGCTGCCTCGCGTTTCTCGTGCGAAGCCAGGTCTTGGAGGGCGTCAATAAGGATGGGCATGAGCTCTGGAATGTGCTGGACCATTTCCTCCCCACCAACAGACGTGAGATCTCCAAGCGCCTGGATTGTTGTCGAAGCGACGCCTGGGTTTGGGTCAGTCGCCTTCGGCAGGAGTGCAGAAACCATTGCTTCCACGTAGGTCCGAACCAGAGAGGTGGCGTTTGAAACAAATAAGCTGATCAAGCGTGCACTTTCCTCCTTCTGCTTGGCTGTGTTCGAGTAGCCTAGACCCGTTAGAAGATTGACAAGCAGCTTCCGCAACGGCGGGAATACGTAAGCCGGATTGACAGTAGTAAGCCTCCCTATGATCTCAATAGCAGCCTCGCGGACAGAAAAGACCTCATCATTGACGGTCAAGAAGAGACAGCGGATATTTTCTGGGCGAGCCAAGTGTTTGTCGAACTTTTTGTCCAGTGCACGGAGAACCGTTACTCGGATATCAGCATCGGGGTCTCCAACAGCTACGGTCAACAGCTTGTCGACCACTTCACCCACAACCTGTATAGCATTGTTACTGGTTTGATGCAGGATGGGGTCTAACATGAACAGCTGACAGCAGGTGAGGGCGGCTGCGCGGCGGATCTCAGGGTTTTCGTTCGTGGCATAACGGAGAGTGACGTCCCGAACGAACTCGTTCAAGATGTGTCCTGAGAAATCAAACTTTCCCAAGGTTCGAAGTGCCAATGTGATTTCAGAGTCCTTGTGCTCCGCGGGCATGCCACCGTAGTCCTTTGCAAATGCGGGCAGTGGAGGCGTCGTGTTGGGCGGGCACCCAAGAGGCCGGTATGGAGACCTGACCAGGATCAGACTGAGGAGATCCAACAGTTTGTCCTGAATGGTTGCTCGGATTGGTGGTATGTTGTGGGCCATGTCTTCGAGTGCCTGTTCCATAGGCTCCGTGAGACCACAAGCGAAGATTGGATCGAGCAGAGCCTCCATATACTTGCTAAGTGTCTGTCCAACCGCGCCAGCAAGCATGCTAATACACTTGAACATGGGGCCCTCATCAACTGCCGCTCGGTTCTTAGTCTTCGCGCTCAGCGACTCCCGGATGTAGAGGATGATGCCGTCCAAGTATTGTGCCATGGCACTCCCAACAGCGTTCGCTATTTGACCAATAGCGACAAAGGCTTGATTGCGTTCCTTATCTCGCTTCAGCTGTGCCTGGAGGTAGACCATGAATTTGTGGAGATAGTTGTTGATGAACTCCAGCGGAGCATATTCTGCTAGGACAGGAATGACCTGAACGATTTGTGTCCGGATTCTTGCATCACGATGGTCCTTGAAGCGAAGGACTATCTCGCAAGCATTCCTGTAGAAGTCATGCATGAACATGTTCCCCTGTTGAAGCAGCTCGTTGAGTATCAAAAGAGAACCGAGTGTCTCATCCACAGTAGTGTTCGGACGGAAGCCCTCCAAGGTTTTAGAGTATATTTTGGCAAACCAGTGATTTTGAAACTGCGTGTCTCTTGCAACCATGACACCAAAGCATGCGCTAACTGACTGGGCGGCGATCTTGCGGATGAGATCTTTGGGGTCCCGAAGAGCGTTCCAGATCAAGTCGAATATTTGAGGGATGAAGCCGTAGACGAGGGTAGGAGAGTTCTTCGCCAGTTCGCGGATGAGCAGCACGGCGGCCAGCTTTCGACTCTCCTGCTTGCTTTCAGGCTGTAACCACTCAAAAGCCGACGTCAACTCGGCCTCCACAAGCTCTGCCGTATATGCTCCTCCAGGCCGAGCCAAATGGCCCAAGGCTCGGGCAGCCGCATCCAGGACACTGTAATCATTGCTCTTCAACGCCGCGCGCAAGTAGTTCGAGTACTTTGAAGCCTTCTGGGCAGGGTCGATCGCGTCGCAGTCGATGAGTCGGTCGAGTGCAAAGACACCTCCCACCTTGTCGCTCGCTTCGGGTGCCTGTACGATGAGGTTGCTGATGCGGTTGGTGACTCGGTCGTAGAAGGCACTGAATCGTTCCGGAGACCATTCTATGGACAGGTCAGTTGCTGTTCGGGGTACGAATAGTAGACCTGACCTCGAGAAAGCAATGTGATCAAGTCGCGCAGCTCTGCTGCGGCCTTGCTCTTGACTTCATCGTTCTTGCTTCGTAGATCTGCGAAGATGCGCTCACTGGGATCGTTGCCCGGACCTTGCAGAGCCATGATGCACCATGGTCCTCAGGAGTCGGCCACGGAGCGCAGTCTGAGGCAATACTGACAAGAAAATACGGGCGATTGGTTACAGAGGCACACCCATTGTAAACTTTGAACTTTATAGGATGTGAGGGGATGTCGCACGGGCTGAATCGCAGTCATGCGGAGAGACTTCGAACAGGTCTAAGCCTTAGCGCGGAAAACCTTAGCGTACCCCCAAGCTCTGCAACAGCCCACTAGCAATACATAAGGCCTTAGCGTAGTGACATCTTTGTTATGCTCACGTTTTCCAGGAGGTCGTGCTTCACGCCTTGCAATTCTGTTCTAGCACTGACCATCACTCTTGCTACATGGCTACGAGAACGCACACCCGTCTGGCTCTTTGACGACTTTTCTGGCAGCGTTTCTCTTCACTCCGGAACCATGAAAGCCATGTGGTATTCTCAGTCCTCTTTCTCCTCCTTGATCTCCCCTTTCAGGTGGCCCTTCTCATTCCCTTCAACCATACGCGTGATTTGCTCACCGATCCAATCTATCCGGTCGGCAGTGAGAGGAAGTTCGCGGAAGGAAGGTAACAGGAAATAGTCTGGCTTCAATCGGTCGAAAAGATATACAGCCTGCGGCATGGTGTCGTTGCAATGAGAAAGTAGGCAGGTCTTGTAACCATGGAGCCCATTATCGCAGATGATTGAGTCGAGGCCGGCGGCTAGCGTAGGGAACGACTGGGCGAGTCTTGGTCGCGATGGGTCGCTAATGACGCAGCTCTCTGGGCTGTTGTTCCATGCGTCCAGGCCAGAAAGAATGTAGGTCGCGTAGGAGCCGAAGTCTTTCGCGACCGTCAGTTCGAGTTGACCGGTTGGCTTGAGGGGCGTCCGGACCGTTCCACCAGTGGCATATTTGCACAATTCTTCGCTAACTGTCCACTTGAAGGTGTAGCATGCTTCCTCCAGCCCAAAGGTTTCGAAACATGGCGAAATCAGTACAATATGCTCTTTCCCCTCAAAAAGCTTGCCCTTGAGGTCGGAGGGTAGAAGCCGAGTCGATCGTGTCCGTAGCTGTTCGATGTGACGGACTGGCGCAAGCATGGCGCGGATCTCTGCGGTTGTGTCAGCTGGGACATGATGGTGGCTATGAGTGCATGCTTACTAGGTTGGTTGTAAAGGTCGTCCATGCTGCCGGATAGAAGACGGTGAAAAGTAGACGACGTAGAGACGGAAACTTTTCTATAGCAAGGGTTGACAGTAAGGGTGGATATTGACCAGAATAATAGCTGGACACGACGTGCGAATGTCTTGGGTGCGAGAGTTCCTGAGATACTGACATAAAGGGTGACCGGACCTGTACACAATTAACTTCACCTTTCGCTTGTGTCGTGGCTGCAAAACTCACCTTGCTCGAAGGTGACTGCCAGTAATTTGTGAATCACTTCAGTTGCTTGAAGTGCCGCTTACTTCCACTGCCTCCGACTCGCAGGAGATTGTGGCGCCACAGCCTAGCCTCGAATTTATTCTTAGCTGATCTCTTCCACTATCGAAGTCCCAGCAAAATATCCGGACTACTCTGTGACCGCTTGAAGAATGGACAAAGAATCGCAGGGGCGCCTAGCGCATCGAAACGAACTGACTGCATTGGAGGATTCGGGTGACTGGGATGAGCAAGAAATACCTGACTCGGAAAAGTCGTTCGTTTTGCTTCGCAATGTGGACGAGAATGTCGAATCTGTCCCAGAGAGCTCTTCATCCAGCATCAAGCCTATAAGTTCATTCCGCACTTCTCAGAATTCACATGTGACTGACTGCTACCGCTAGACCGCCGAACTTAGCTCCTTCGAGTCCTTCCTCCTCTCATGATATTTCGACCTGTTGACTTTAGTCAAAGACAAAGCGTCTGCTGACTTCCCACTTGCCACGTACGCAGCCCGGGATCGCGACAATTTCATCAACGGGGCAGAAAAGTATGGATTCGATCGCAAAGATATCGTCGAAGTCGAAGAACGATGCAAGGAAAGCCTCAAAGGTCGCCGAATGGAAGCAGATCACCTCAACCGGCTCCGCTTCCTCAAGGACTTGACTGAGAAATGGGGACAGCATATCGATCGCGGGCTGAGCTCTTGTTCAAGTGAGAACATATTGCAAAACCCACTCGAAGAACAGAAACGTCGGCGGCTCCGATATGATGCAATTCTGACAAGAGGCCTGCAAGAACTGGTTATGGAGTGGCGAAAAATGGTTGCTCGAGACCTTGGTGTTGACATGAGTGAGACCGTGGCTGATCCTGTGATCAAGGTCAAGATTCCTGATACAGATGACACGTGGGGGTTTCCTGTAAGGAAGACTGCTTGGAGAGGAGTGCGACGGAGGTGCACGATTAAGGCAAGCCGAACAAGCTTCGATGCCAGAGCATGAGAAGAGTGGATGTCGGCACTAATTGCGTGGCAGGTTGCGCAGGGATACTCTTATTTCTGACCACAGGACCGTCTCATTGTGGGCACTTGTCCAAGCCATGCTCAAGACATTACCAGTCGATGCGCTTCAACCGCAGGTTTCATGGGGCGAAGAAAGATATTCCATCATTCGATGTCAAAACTCGTCCCACACCCACAACTGCTCGTCGCCCTTGGATTGCCCACGATCTTGAACTGACTCCCAATCAACTCCTGTGTAAAGTCGATCGTGCTGCCCTTCAATAGCTCCAGAGACGCCGAGTCCATCACGACTTCTGCCTTTCCCACGCTGCTATCCGACTCCCCTTCGGATGAATTGTACTCAAATATTGTGTCCTCTTCCTGATCGATTTTCGATGCTTCTTCAAGTGACATTAGGTATTGAAAGCCATGACATCCACCGCTCGTCACCGTGACTCGTAGATGCGAATCTGGAGAAGCCGCAGATTTTGGCGTCAAGGTGTTCTTCTGGGGAGGAGACGATGTGATCTGCCTGAGGCGTTTGGCGGCTCGTTCGGAGATGTCGATGGTCATGTCCTTGCCATCATCGTCGGTGCGGGGATTTTGCAGAATAACGATCGCACGTTTGGAGGTGGTCGAGGAGAATTGACTTCTTGGACTTCTGAACGCTGCGTTCGATTGAGATGCGGTACGTCGTAGAGGGTTTGGTTGGATGGAGTTCGTGGAGAGGCGAGCTCGACAAACTCGGAGGTAGGTCGGCGGATCGTGGGACGCTCGTAGGGGCCGCGCCTTGCTAAAAGCGAGCCTTAACGGAGACTGTGACATGAAGGCGATGTATTTTTGGGGATTGTTGAAAGGTATCTAGATTTCCTGTGTCTATGTTTTGGTGAGAAAGGGAAAGAGAAGAGGACAGTTGCGGTTATGGTGCTTTTGGAGACGCCGGAAGAAGTTCGGTCCAAAACCGCTGACAATTACGTCGATGCCTCGTCGTTGGATACTTCCTTCATTTTGTGGGGACAGAGTCATGGAAGAGGTTATCATAGAATTCTTCCGCACCGTCGAGAATATTTTGCTTGTTGACATCTAGTTGAATCGAAGTTATATCAGGCGGCTACTCTGTGGTCATATACACAAAATTACTTGGTGGATGCAGGGATCAACTCGAGTCTTCTCAGGCCAAGAGCTAGAATCATGACAGAGGCAACATCCGGGCAGGAAAGCGAAAATGGAACGGTCGATATCTTTTCAGAAGCATATGCCACCTCACTCGACGCAGCAGATCCTCTCTCACGCTTTCGCTCCGAGTTCCACATCCCAACCATAGCAGATCTCCGACGGCCAACTCTTGCAAAGCTCCCCGATGAAGCACCTTCAGAACCGTGTACATATCTTTGTGGCAACTCATTAGGCCTCCAACCCGTGCGGACCGCAAGTCTGGTTAATACCCTACTGACTCAGTGGCGAACCAAGGGTGTCCTGTGCCATTTCATTGAACATTCAGACTCCCCTTTGCAGCCGTCGTTGCATGTAGATGATCATGCTGCGAAGCTGATGGCTCCGATAGTCGGAGCAAGGGAGTCTGAAGTGGCTGTCATGGGCACATTGACAGCTAACCTACATCTGCTGATGTCGAGTTTCTATCGGCCAAGTCGCAAAGGCGAAGGACCATGGAAGATCATGCTCGAGGGCAAGGCGTTTCCCAGCGATCACTTTGCGGTCGAATCGCAGATATCGCACCACGGACTAAATCCCACCGAGGCAATGATACTGCTCGAGCCAGCCGACGAGAAATATCCGATCTTGCCAACGAAACAAATCCTCGACACGATCGACGAACACGCTGATGAGCTTGCACTAATCCTCCTTCCGGGCATACAATTTTACACAGGCCAATACTTTGACATACCCCTGATCACGAAGCATGCTCATTCAAAGGGTATCTTGATAGGCTGGGACCTTGCACACGCCGCCGGCAACGTTGACATTCAGTTGCATGAATGGGATGTTGATTTCGCTTGTTGGTGCACTTACAAGTATCTGAATGCCGGGCCCGGTGCCATTGGCGGCATCTTCGTGAATGAGAAGTATGGCAGAGTAGAAATGGACAAGGAGACAGGGCAGAGGTACTGGCCACGATTGACAGGATGGTGGGGAGACGATAAGAGCGGTCGTTTCCAGATGACAAACAGTAAGTTTGCCCAGGAAGCATAAGCAACCGACGATTGACGTTTGTAGAATTTGTGCCTAGGCCCGGCGCGGCGGGATACCAATTGTCCAATCCCAGTGCCCTCGACATCACCGCATTAATCGCCTCCTTGCAGGTCTTTGACGAAACCTCTATGAGAGAGTTGCGACAAAGGTCTCTTCGACTCACGGCCTATCTCGAGAAGTTGCTTGAGGAGGTCGCGCAGAGAAAACCCAACCAATTCGACATTATCACTCCGAGAAACCCCGAAGAAAGAGGCGCGCAGCTAAGCATTCGCTTGGCACCAGGGCTGCTGGACCACGTGCTGGAACACCTAGAAAACAATGGCGTTGTTATCGATGAGCGAAAACCAGATGTGATCCGAGTTGCTCCAGCCCCATTGTACAATTCCTTCGCAGATGTCTTCCGATTTGGCCTAGTATTGGAAAAAGCCCTTGGTACCACAGCTGTGGCCGGAGACCGATTAGCCAACATTCCACAAGGGCTTGCAGCAGTTTGAGCCAGAATAGTTGCGATTGATGAACGTGGAGACAACAGTTCGCGCATGTGGATGGGAAGATGTCTTCCTGGTTGCCGTTCTCACGAATGTGTCAGGTACCAGTGATATCTCGCCCACCTCATGACAACGTGGTACTGCTGCCCACTCAAAATGAGGTCCTGGATCACCCGGATAAAATCTAAATTGCGCCGCTCTTCACTTGATAGCGGGTACAGCCTGATGTTTCGGGAAGCCTTGCATGGAGCACCAGGGAGACCAGGAATGCCACCACTGCCGAAATGATAGCGGCTATGCTTCAGAGTTCGCTCTCTCACGATCGGGCTATTCAACTAGTCATCCTCGCTATCGCTCAGATCTGCTTCTCTCCAGAGCACAAAATCAAACCGGCCGTCGAGATTGGCTCGGATGTACTCCCGAATCATTTCTTGGTTCTCCTCCGTCAGGTCAAATTCCGGATCGGCGGCCATCAGAGACAGATTGAAGCCTTTTTGGGACTCTGTGTCAAGACTCATCAAGAACTCCATGATCTGGTCAGAGTGAAATTGAGTCATTGCGTACAAGGTCAGATTCGTCAGGTGCTTGAGCTGAGTGAGAGGGGCCAGAATCGCTCCTGAAACGTCGCCACCACTAGTCCAAAAATCCTCCAGGCGTGGAAGGCTCAAAGCCAGAGTCATAATATGCTCCTCGTTGAATTCGTCGGAAACGTCTTTCAGGACCAGTTCTCGCAGATTGGTTAGGTTGCAAAGCCCTTCGACCATGATGTTAAGATCGGCCACTGTGGTGTCTTCACCGTTTCCTTTCAGCCATACCGACTCCAGCGTTTTCTGCTCTGCAAGCGAGGTATGGAAGAGCATCGCATTGCCACCCCGAACAGTATAGCCTTCGAGAGACAGCCTTGTCAGCTTCACATTTGGAGACTGCAAGACACGAGCAAGGATCGCAGGCGCGTCAAAGAACTTCTTTAGGCTAAGGTCGCGGAGCTCTCGACAAGAGCTAAGCCATTCGACCACCTCGAGAAAGACGTCATTGTTGAGCTCCTCAAGTCGCACATTGCCGAAGTTGTCATCCAGTTTGAGTGTACGTAGGGAAGTGCAGCCCTTCAGCGCGTTCAGGTTCCGCACGGCGTCTTCGTTCAAGTTGCCCAGGTCCAGTTGATGCAGGGTCTTATGCCGACCAAGTGCTTGAAAAGAGAGCTTCCCAATATTATTGTAGCTGATCATCTCGAAGTAGGTCAATGTATCCGGCTTTAGCTCGTTGAGGAAGGTTGCGAAGGTTTCATCTGCGTCTGGCGATGACCACTCATGGAGTGTAAGATTCCGGAAGTTGTCGCAATGCTCCGCAATCGCTTGACCAGCGCCATTGACCAGGGCATCGCCCCTCCAGAGAACCATTGACTGTAGCTTGGGGGAGCGAGATATCCATCTGGGAAGGAAGCCAGGACTGATGTGACCGTCAATCTCCTCCAACAACGTTGTCTTCGCGGTGACAGCATCCCCTATTGCGTTAACAGTTGCAACGACATCAACCACTTGTCTCTTAAACTCTTGTTTTGGGAAATTGAAAGGTCGAAGTTTTCCAGCAAAAAAGGCTGTTCGTACAGGTCCCACGAATTTGAGATCATCCAGCATAGCGGACAGGTTTCGGAAGTCCAGCGTCTTGATATAGCGGCAGTAGGGTTTGTAGGTCAGATTGCCATCGAGACTTGAAAGCGTGATGGACCGCCACAAGAGTGTCCATTTTCGATAGAAGTCAGCAACTTCGGCCGTCTTAGTGGCATAGTCTACAGGTCGTTGTCTGAAATCGAGATCATCCCGCTGCTCAAATGTTGGTGAATGCTGGTGGATCCTGGCTCAAATTAGAGTAGAACTTCTAACGTCTTTGTGCAGTAAACTCACTGATACATTGTTCTTAACGCCGGATCGGCAAATGTCTTCGAGCTTCGAGCGCACTTGTAAAGCGAGCCGAAATCTCTGTCGCTCCCGAGTTCCTGGCATACCAGGGAGAGAATCTCTTCTGGCAAGGTCTCGCCATGGTATGAAGCCATGATCAAAGTTGAAGCGTCCAGTCAGGAGAGGGTAAACCTCATATGACTATTTACGACTGTAGATAATGGAAGAGTTGTGAGCATCAGCGAAGCACTTTGGATCGATACATCTGCGTGTCTATTGGTATGTCGAAGGAACATGAGATGGTGTCGAGTTGTTGATGATCGGAATCGGGGGAAGGTGAACCCGATGACGTCAACGCGTTCGCTGTCGAGCGCGTCTGCCACAGTCGCGATTCAGTTTCCAGCACGGATTCTGCATCAAGAGGCAACTGGCACTTGATTACAACAGAGATGCTGTCCAATGCCGACTCTTCTTTTCACCGTCGCTCCTTCGGGAGTGGTGCACTTTCATGACTTCCTCACTTGCCTCGCCAGATTTGACGAAGATGTCTCGATCGAAGCCACACCTCAATTTGTAAGTCCGGCATTAATGAAGACACCACAGGTATTCCTAACTAATGAAATAAGCTGCGGCTCTCGAGCCTTAACACATCAAAGACCGCACATGCAGCTTTCACTCTGAAGTCTTCATTTTTCAACAAATACCATTTCTCTCCAGGATCTAGGACTACTCCCGGACCTGCTTTGCCAAAGCAATGGTCGTGCAAGCTCCAGAATCGGGTAAGCCTCCTTCCTGCCAAAATGGCAAAGCTCTAATTGCAGAAGGCGTTACTCTCCATCTTTAAGCGCCGGCTTGGCGATCGAGACAAGGAAGGTGGACTCGAGAACTGCGAATGTGAATTGCAGGCCAACCCAGATCAAGCAGAATGTCGACTAGTCTTTCGACTACATTGCCGGCAAGGCGTGGTCAAGACTTATCGACTGTTCTACGAGACCGGAGAGATTATGCATGCAACATTTGACCAGCTTGGTTCGACGAACTACTGGACGGCATCCTCGCGAACCCTCAGGGACGTGGTGGACTACTTTGGACCCAAGACTGATCAACTGGACTGGTCGTTCCAGAATGGAAAGGTGACCTTCACTAGCTATACCGAGAAGATCCAGGCGGGAAGAGGTATGCCATATGACTTCGATTTGTCTTCCTTGTACTCACGGTGATGCAGAGATCCTCAAGCAGCCCATGCATACCTCGGTCGCCGTAGAACGCAAGGATTTCAATGACTTTAACGTGCAGGAGGGCCTCCACATTGGCACTATGGTCAGGGACTTCCGATCGATCATAGCCCACGCAGAGACAATGCGGACTCATGTCACAGCAAGATACTCACGGGGTAATCGGCCGATGCAGATCACATATGGCGAGGGTGGCCTTACCGCAGAATTCACATTGATGACCAGAGGCTCGACAAACGTCCCAAGCAACACTTCTGCTTCCACGACTGCAACGCCGGCACGAGATCTTTCCATGAGGTCAGTGTCGCGGCCTGCGGAGACTCCAGCTCCACCTTCCGGGCGACAAGCGGCTCCTCAACCAACAACAGCTGCACAGGGAGATATGCCGCCTCCGGCACGTTCATCATTTCGTGACAGAGATGGCGCTACTTCGCAGCCACAACTTGCCAAACCCGACTCAACAGACTCTGCTCCAGCAGCCCCGTCCGCAAGCATCGATCCGAACAGCCTTTTCATCCCGGCCGACGATGACGATCAACAATGGGATGAACCCAATTTCGAGGAAGAGCCGGACATAGTGACATGGGATAATACTGCGGACGAAAGCATGTCGGCGTCCAACTCGATGCGTCGAATCCGCGACTCTGAATTGCATTCTTTCGCTTCCATGCAGGAGCAAGAACAACAGCAACGGAACAGAAATCGCTTGACGAGGTCGAGATTCCCCGCAGAAATTGCTCCGACGCAAAGACTCTCGCAATATAAGGGAATCTTCGATTGATGTGTCAGTCTGAGGATGTCGTGATGGCTTTCGCCTTGGGTGACTCACCAGGGTAATTTGCGCCGTTCGAGCTACTACGCCACTCAGTGTGCCTCACAGCCTCCACCCTCGACGGGAAACTGAGCATAAGACAAAGAATACCACAAATTCGTCTCAAAATCAGCCCCAATCGGATGGATTAGCGGTCAAAATCGTCGGGCCCATGACCTGAAGAACGGAGGTTCAAATCCTCCACTGACTAAAAGCTTGCAATTCACTTTTTGCGTCCGTCGCACTCCTGGGATTGTTGTGCGCTCTTGGCGTGCTGAAACGCTCGAAGCTGGATTCCATGTTATGGCAGGCGAGAATCGTCAGGAATGCATTTCCTGCACTTCAGTCCTCCTCCCTACCGCAGATCACGAAGGTGGTGGCGCACCCAGCAGCAACGTCCTTCACAACGACACCCTCTTCCAACTGAGGCATCGAAATCACGTTCCATCGTTCGCGCACATTCCCCTTCTCATCGATCTTTTCACCACAATTACCGTGCTCACCCCATCCCCATGCAATGACCTGTCCCTCGGCGGTGAGAGCCACGCAGTGCTCGCTTCCTGCCGCCAGCTTACGGACGGGTGGCAGGCCAGTCGGAGCGAATTGACCATGGTTGTTCTTGCCAATGCTTGCCACCGAGCCAAGAGAAGACTTCCTCCAGAGGACATGTACCGAGCTCCATCCAGAAACGGCCGTGTCGTCGTGTCCCAGACGCCAGTCAAAATCGTTCTTTTTGAACATCTTCTTCTCCCCCCAGACGACCGGTTTTTCGCCTGTCTTCAGGAAGACCGTGTATTCCCTCCCCAGGACTATTTTCTCCGGTGCGAAAGAAAGAGTCGAATCCTCCGATCGGAGATCCAGCATGTTCGGACTGTTGAGATTCTTCTGCACTTTGTATCGCTCACTCAGCTGTCCCTTCCGACACGCTCCCCAACCATGGACTTCATCATTCGACAGAGTCATCAGCACATGTCCCATGCTAGCCTCGATGGTAATGATCTTCTTATCTCCCCAGCAGTACAGGCCCTGGAACACGAAGTATTTGCCAAGAAGACCGTGTGCTGGACTCGTTGTATATCTGTGAAGGAACTGCCCGTCCATCACAACGCAGAAAGCATCCCAAGTAGCCGCGACATCCGTGATAACCTTGCCAGGTTGCTTGCTGAGCCTGGGTCCGTGCATGATGTCATGCGTGATTTCTTTAAAGACCGCATACGCTTCTACCTCCTCTCCTCGTTCATTCTTCTGGTTGTTCCCAGCAAGAAACAGTCGGCCCAGATCCGTCAAAACGAGCGTATGATTCCCACTCGCAACGACCTTCTTGAGAGTCTCGACAATCTTACCGCCATTCACAGCTTCAGAGTCTGCCCCAGGACGTACATTTCGCTCATCGGGCTGGAAGATACACTTCTCCGGCGTGTTCACGTCATTCGTGTGACCAATGCCGAGTTGACGGGAAGAATTGGAACCAAGGGCGTAGAGGATCGGTAGTGAAGTTGCTGTTGGTGAGGGCATTGTGAAAAATGAATTCGGTGCGGGCAAATCAAGCGAGACAGCGAAGGAGCGGGTTGAGTGGATATGGTGACTGAGGATGTGATTACGGATCTGGGACCGTGAGGTAGTCGTAAACAGCGATGTTAGAGGGTGTTATCAGACTGAGTCAATCGTAGTCTGATGTTCGTACTGGCTCTGAAGTTCACCTCCGAATTGAGATTGACGTGCCCTCTCTGAATTTGTGTCTCAAAATTTCAACAAACGGCAGACCCAGGGCGATATTGATTCTGTAGTGGAGCTAGGTTGATCGTAGTCGGATAGTCGAGCCGGCCGTGAAGTTCACCTTCGAAGTGAAGTTTCCGTGACTTTTCGATTTGTGTCCTTGAGTCAGAACAAGACTCACACTCAAGTGCCCGTTCTTAGATGCGCGAAGCCTTCCACTTCCAACACCCAAAGAAAATAATTCGAGTCCTGATGATACAAACAATGGAGAATAAGAAAAGATTGTGTGGAATGAAAGCCTAGCTAGAGCGTAGTTGCCTCTCACATCGTTGACAAATTACGCCGGAATTTATGTCTGCGCGCATTCACCGTGAGGACTTCACTGTGTATGCCAGATCAGAATCTTTTTACAGACTTCAAGGTCTGATCAACGGTAGACATCGCTGAGAGGTGAAGTATTGGAGGACTCGGGAATGCTTCATCTGGCGATCGTCTTCAAGTTTGATTGATATGTCATGGCTTGGCTTGGCAACCTGATCCGCGATCTGACTTGTCATCGACATAACACGATCAGGCTTCACAGTATTCTCCTCAGAAGATGTTTTGAAAGTCAATAGTCTTGAAAGTCAATAGGCTTTTGTTGAGTGTTCCAGAAATGCCTGATTGACAGTACGTGCATAACCTCGTTGTCTCGTACAGTCGTCAGCACCACTAACAGCCTGCTCCGAAATACTCCAGAACCATCTCGACTCTCAAACAAGCCAGCCACACCAAAAATTCTTACGGTAATAATAGCCGTAAGCCATGCAAATCAATACACATGCCCAAACTTCAGCGATCGCTCTCTCTACAATCCCGTCCACCATTCTGTCCGTCGAACTGTCACCTGTGCCTTGAGAGGCGTGTTGGCGCTCGAGTCTCCGACAAGGACATCAAACACATCCTTCTCCATCACCCACGCATCCCTGGCTTCGTCCCAGAAACTGGTGGCGTACTTCTTCGAGATCACAATCTCGACCGTCTTGCTCTCGCCGGCTTTCAGGAAGGTCTTGGTGAATCCTTTTAATTCTTTCATGGGCCGATTGAGGCTGGGATTGCGTTGTGAGAAGTAGACTTGGACGACCTGTGCACCATCGACCTTGCCTGTGTTGGTCACCGTCGCAGAAACGAAGATATCAATATCGTCATCCTCAACTGACAGATCCGTGATGTCGAAGGTTGTATAGCTTAGACCGTGGCCGAAGGGGAATGCCACTTCTTTGTTGGTCTTTTCGTAGAACCGATAGCCAATGTACACGTCTTCACCGTAGACAGCTCGGTTGCGTTCGGATTTATAGTTCAAGAACGCCGGATTGTCTTCGTTTCGGATTGGGAAGCTCAATGGCAGTTTGCCGCTGGGATTGGTGTTGCCGAAGACCACGTCTGCGATAGCATTACCTGTCTCGTTACCACCATACCATGCTTGAAGGATTGCGGGGACGTCTTTCAGCCAAGGCATCGTGACCGGTGTTCCTGATTGAATGACAACGGCAGTGTTGGGGTTTGCGGCAACGACGGCTTTTATCAAGTCGTCGCTGCCTGGTGGCAGATCCATATGCTCACGGTCGTAACCTTCCGACTCCCATTCACTATTCAGGCCGGCGCAGAGGATAACTTGATCGACTTCTTTGGCAAGCTGAACAGCTCTTTCGATCTCAATTCCGATCTCGGCTTTACGTTCGAGTCCGACTCTGAGGCCTCCAGCGCCAAAGCCGGTTGTGCCAGGACTGCTGAAGGTCATCGTAGGTAGTGTACCGAAAGCGACTTTGATGCCGTAGGATTTGCCTTCCTCGAGCTTGACTCTTCCAATCTCTTCTGCAGTGCCAGAGCCGAAGAACGAATTGCCAGGGCGCTGATGAGTCTCGTTGTCCACAACCAGTTCTCCATCCACAAAGATCTTGCCTGTACCTGCACAACACATACTGAAGTCGTACTCAGTAGTCCGTTCAGGAGTGAAGGTGCCATTCAGCTCAATCCAGTACAGTGATGTCTTGATCAATGGATGTTTGTAATCGACAAGGAGTATGTCTGATTTATTGACAAATACCTCGTCGATTGCCTTTCGGTGGACCACGGATGGTGGATCTAAGAAGACTGTCATTGTCAAGCCTTCTTCCCCGGTCTTCGTCTTGGTCAATCGAGTCATCAGAGGCAAAGCTTTCCAGGCCGGGGCACCAAGAGCGTACTTGGCTTCGGGCATCTGCTTTCGAATTCCGTCCAAGGGACTGACGGCGTAATAAGGGAGAAGAGAAGCTGAACCACCTCCACAATAGGATGCATAGGCCGCATTGGGACCGATAACAGCTGTTGTCTTCTTCTTGTTGAGTGGAAGGATGTTGTGGTTGTTCTTCAACAGGACAAGACCATTCGATGAGAGCGAGCGAAGGAAGGCCGAGGTTTCTGGAGAGTCGATTGTGGTCTCAGGGGCATTCTCAGGTATGCCTAGGGCTTGGGTCTTCTTGACAAGTTTGAGAACCTCACGTACTCTCTCATCAACATCAGGCACAAGGAGCTTGCCACAGCCAAGAGCTTGGTTAACCAGGTGACCACGAATGTAAGAAGGACCGGGCATCTCGAGGTCGAGTCCTGCCTTGATAGCTTCTGTTGTTGAATAGGTGCCAAACCTGTCTTGGTCAACACCAGATATTATTTACCAATAAATTCACTACATACCAGTCAGACATGGTCAGCCCGTCGAATCCCCATTCTCCTCGGAGGACATCTTTGATTAACCGCGGACTCTCGCTGGCATGTGTTCCGTTGACTCGGTTGTACGCTGTCATGTAGCAGTCCGGCTTGGAGTCTCGCTGCGCCATCTGAAATGGCATTAGGTAGATTTCTCGTAGGGCTCGTTCCGTGATAATGCTGTCAATAGCTTGTCTCTGGTCCTCCTGGTCGTTGCAGACAAAGTGCTTGATAGTAGCAGAAACGCCGGTGGACTGGATTCCGTTGATGGTAGCGGCACTGAGTGCACCGGCGAGATAGGGATCTTCGCTGAAGCTTTCAAAGCCTCGACCGCCAAGCGGGGATCTCTGCATATTGGTGGTTGGGCCTAAGATGACCGAAGCACCCTTGGCGATAGCTTCAGCGCCCTGCAAGGCTCCGCCCTTCCGTACGAGGTCGGCATCCCAGGTTGCAGCGAGTCCAGTTCCTGTGGCAAGTCAATTGTGCTCCTCCATCAGTCTTTAGCGATGGACCTTACCACAGGGTAAACAGGCGGCAGGAACGCCATTGAAGAATCGGGTGCCGCGGACGCCATTGGGGCCATCTGATACTCGTATCGATGGTACGCCAAGTCTGTGTACTGGAGCAGTGTGCCAGAAGTCGATGCCTGATAACAGTGCAACCTTTTCCGCTATTGTCAATTGTGAAAGAACGTCGTCGACATCGAAAGTCGTCTGAACTGGGAGGGAACCCATCTTGAAGGTGGAAAAAGGACAGAGGAAGGGCTACAATAGTGGTACCAGTATGAACCAAAAAAGGACCGAACGATCAGACAGGCTGGGGACAGCGAATATATAAAGCGAGTACGAGTATGAGATTAACAGTTCATGACAAGTACCGATCTGGTTTGACAAATGGCGAGTCAAGGTATCTGGAGTAACTTCGGATACACTGGAAAGGTGGAATGGATGAGTCCCGGAGAGCTGTGACTATGGACGGATACGGGTGCAACAGAGAAGGCGCGGGACAGTCACTCAGCAAGAGTGAGCCCAGCCCAGTCAACAGTTCTGGAAAGCACGACGGAGATGATCCGGCTGGACACCGTGCCGGGTCAAAGCAAAAATCGTTATGCAACAACAGCGGCTTCGCGACAACCACACTCAATTGAAGACCTCGTGGGAGGATAATCGATAAGGGGATCCTTTGCCACGGTAAAGCAAACTTTGCGGGGGTTACTTCCCTCGAGTTTGCATCGCACATGCAAGACCTCGAGTCAGACTTGAAGCACAAAGATAGTCGCGGAGTATCGGCTGATCGAGGCAAAGTCGATCGAGCAAGGTGAAGGGGAAGAAGATGACTGTTGGCGGAGGAAGTGTTGAATTCTTTCAGCCTGAAGTCCGAGCCTGTTTCGACGATTGGTGGGTCGGGTATTCGTCGGTCTCGCTAGAGTGGTCCTTGGCGTTGCGTGGGGATTCTCCGGCTTGTCCGTCGTATCAAGTTCGGTACTCTATCCACTGTGATCCGGGGTTGACCCTAGCCATCCACAAATCCATATCCTTCCTTCATCTTGAGGCTTGAGTTGATTTGCACAATCCCATAGAGCTGTTCTCCTGCTGCGGAATAAGATCCTTACGGGACACGTGACTGTAAATCACAGTCGATGCATAGTCATGATGCTCCGTCCATCCTGCCATGCATATCCTCTGCTCATAATACCTCGACAAAGCATATGAACTTGGCAAAGGATCTGTCCTGCATGAAGTCTTTGATGGCGAGAACATCAACATGGGACGCCACGTGGTGGAGGACTTCGTGGATACTTCTTCAGGCGTCTTACCCCATCATATCTCCCTCCGTGTCGATTCCAGATCTCACACACCCTGGTCCATTTCCAGCAATGCTTCCACGATTGTCCATGTGGTGCCCTTGACCTCAACCTTGTCGCCGATTTGTCTGCTGTCGTCGAAAACCCAAGCACATGGCATTGAGATGTTGGTGTCGGAAGGAGTGTTACTGCGCCAGTCCTGGACCCAGCCCAAGCTTGTTGCAGTGCTCGTTTGTTCTCCAGCTGTGGTCGTGTTCGGGTTGCCATCTGCAGATACAAGGCCTCTAGTCCATCGCTCCACCAGAACTGCATCAGCTACCATAGGACGGCCTTCATGGCTTGCCGCCTGCTGCCGCATAATGCCTTGGCAAAAGTTGCCTATTCGAATGATAACTCCTCCGCTCCCGTTTTGTAAGGATGACTCCTGTGCCTCGTGATCATTCGGCGACTCTGTCGTCTTAGCAACGACGCAAGGCACCAGGTGGATCTTCCCACTGTCGCCCGGGCTCGTCCAATACTCCTTGTACATTTGTACCTTGCCTGTTTGGGTATTCTGCATCATTCCGACCTCCATGCAGTCTCCGTTTGCAAGGAGGAACATGTCACCTTCATCATCTATGCCCGGTCCCTTCGAGTCAATCTCATGCTTCCATACGCAGTGCGATGAGTAAGGCATGTCAATGCCATCGCCTTGCAGGAAAGTCGTGGTGGAGGTTCCACAAAATGCCCAGAATGACGGATCTGATGCAATAGGCTTTCCCAGCTCTCGCTTGCGGGGGAACCTGATGTCGACGAAGCCGGATTGTGTAGAGGTTAGAACAAGCGTATCAGTGTCCTCATAAGGTGGATCATAACCCTGTCAGAAAAGCGAAAAGGTTAGTATGAGGCACAATTTGTGGCCTCGATGTCGGTCGCGTGCACGTCCAACCGAGACTCGCATCTTGGTTCAAGGAGTTGTAGAAGCATTGGCAATGCCAGGGTCTAGGCATCTCGCGGGTGACAGCAACACTTGAACGCCTGATGACTTACCCAGGCGATGCCATTTCTCACCGATATTGATGGCTTTTGCAAGAAGTCCTTCTTCCATTGAGGAAGACTCTCAACTTCTTGTTGCTTGTCGTCCTGGGTACTTTTGCCTATGGTCCCCAATTTCTCCCCGAGCATGCCGTAGATCTCCATGCTGGGAAGGGGGACAAGCTATGTGAAGAATCCTCGGAAGTTTGAGGCTCAAATGAGTAGAAATGTGTGCTCGCAGTGCAAATGGAGATGTCACATGCAGATGTGATGTGCACGAAGCTACAGAATGTTATGCCCGGTGATGTCCGTCGCACCTTCCCATCTATGTCAAGCACATCCATTCATTTTGTCCAGATATTGATCGTACCACAATGACGACCTTGTCGCACTTCCTGTGTGGGCAGTCGTCTCTGCTAGTTCCCTTCCCGCAGCCAGTATATTCGCACGGACGGGCGCAACTGCCACTTTTATGACAGTTTTCAACCCGACTGACACTCAAGTCGCCTAGCCTATGGCTTCTCTGTCGTGGCCATATACTTCTTGAATCTGTCACTCCCAACAGCTGCGACCATCTCGTAGGCGAGGCGAGATGCTCCACCTTCAGAGGCGAATGATCCGATATGAAGGACTTCTTCTAATTCTCTTGACCAAGTGTTTGCGGGCAAGGTTTTCAAGAGCTCACTCTGCCCTCCAGCATCCCGCTTCCTCGACTAGAGAAAATGCCCATGATTCCAAAGCCCAGATAGAACAATGCTAGCGGGTAGGCAACCAGGCCTCTCATGCCTTTCATCCTTCCCACACTCACGAACATGCCCGAACTGCTGAAAGTGCACCAACCCACCGCCATGGCGGTCAAGACATAACCCATCGCTGTGTCCATCGGCAAGGCTACTCCGAATAATGCCGTGAACACTAGTGGCAGAAAGCAATACCCCAGCACACTCGCACTCCGCGAGTAGGTGAGCGTACTCGAAAAATGCCCCCCATGGCCCGTTGATCCTTGATGGTGATCCCTTTGGGCCTGAGACATCTGGTCTGTTTCATTGGGGTCGACGGGTGGTGTCATGAGTGCAAACATCCAGTGTAATGCGAACGAGCCGAAGAGGGCAATGCCGTAGATGTACCCGTAGAAAAACTTCCCTGACAGGGCGAGGAATGTGCCGTAGAGAACGAGGAAAAGGAGGCCGCCGTACAGGTCGCTGTCGTCCATGATGTGCGGGGAAGGACGAGTTAGGGGGTTTAATACCGTCAAAGTCTTTCATGTCTTGTCAGCAACGAGTCGTCAGGCGGTATATCCTGTTTTGTCTCACCTTTGTCTTGATATGCCCGAAATTCACACCCAGCTCCTCCATCAGCCCGGGCTCGCCTTCATATCCTTCCGTACCGAACGCAGCAAGCCAGCCCATCCTCAGTCCACCGCCAGAGTCTCCCATCCTTCCACTGACGCCCTGCATGCCCTGTGCACCTCCAAAGGCCCCGGAGGAACCTGGGCTGTATCCAGGGTATGCATTTGTGGGGTTGCTGGTGCCGCCATAGCCTCCGTACGAAGCCTGCGAAGGAGTCGTGTGGCCGGAGACATTTGAGTATGAGGATGGATAGAATTGCAGGTTGGCAGCGCCGGCCCCAGCACCTGCCTGGGGTACGTAGGCCTGGTTGTAGTATGACATCGTTTTTCGTGGAGTGGCCTCTCAGGCCGCCGAAGTGATTGTGCGCAGTTTTGTAATCTTGAAGTCCCAGAGCCAGTCGCGAGACGATGAGGGCTGCGGCAAGGAAAGAATTTCGCGGACCGTGAGGGTTATGGAAGATTCACAAAAAGTCTGTGGACACAGAAGAACGCATGTCGCCCAAAGAAGTGCTCGTACACTTGTAGATGTGTTCACACGAATCTCTAAAGTTAAACTCCGCAGTGGAAGCATTCTGACTGGCTGAGACTCACCGTGCCAGTTGGCCTCTCCTCAGCCTCATCACTCAGTCAGTTCTTTTTGAACAAACACATTCATCTAGTCCCTCATGTCCGGCCACGCTGTTAATATGTACAGACTGCGTCTAGGTCGTTGCTACTACAAAAAGTTGATGCCAATCCCGAAGGACACTCCTTTTCTGGCCTCCTCATGTTTCCGAACCACCAGCGGGAGGGAGAAGTTGAGCTCGAACCGTGCAACGGGATGCGCATATACCAGCCCGACACCAGCAGAGATGGTCGGAAACCCATTCGCAATAACTGAGAGATTGTCAGACAAACTCTGCTTGACCTCCTGGCTGGTCATCGCTTTCTCTCCTTCGGCGTTATTAATGGCCAATAATCTTCCACCGTTGACAAATGCTTGGAACCGAAGCGGTGTATCCTTCCCGACCTTGGGAAGCGGGATCAGGAGGTTTGCACTTCCTGCTGCGTACAGATCGCCGCCGACTGCGTCTTTGCCGTCATGCGGACCCAAGCCTGATAATCTGAAACCTCGCACATCGGTCGGTCCTCCGAGCTGGAATCGATCATTAATCCGTGACATTTCCGGATTCGGCTTCGACCCAAGGGCTAAGGGGTACAGTAGACCTGCTCGGACACCTGTGGTAAAGCTCACACCGCTTTCGCCCTCAATACCAGGTATGGGTATTGGTATCGCCGACTGTGACTCCACCTCTGCCTTTGCGAATGCCACATCTCCTTGCAGTGGACCCCAGCCCGCCAGTTCTGTTGTTGTCTTCGCGTAGTATCCTCGTATTGGCAGCATTGGATTATCTCTCCTCTCCTTCGTCCATGTATGTGAAATGCTGCTTTTGAACGAGTCACCAGCCTCACTCTTGACAGTCGGCGAAGCGTTTGCTGCAAGGCCCGTGTTCTGGCGCCAGAAGCCGTTGTATCCAATTTCGTGAAGAGACCCTGTTGAATTGAGCCACCGTAACTTGGACCATGCGCCTCTGAGACCTTCTTCGTGGCTGGCAAACACTTTTTGTGTCGCACTTTGCACTCCGCCCACTTGAAACCGTAAATTCGGATTGCTGAGCACGGGCGCATCGAGTGCGACTTGGTATGATGAGCGTGTTCGAGTGCCAATCGAAGCATTTACATCGAGGACTTCGGCGCCGCCCAGAAGATTTCTCCATTGTACATTTGCATAGGCGGAACCCTCCGCGTTGCCCAAGTCTGTGCCCGTCTTGGCAAAAATCCGGCTCTTTTCCTTGACAGAATAGTAGACTGCGACATCGGTAGGGGTTGTTGATGGGTCGGTTTGGGACGGTTTGTCGATGTAAACGGAGATGGGGTCATGGAAAATGCCTGCAGTACAGTTAGATAGACAGAATCAGAAACCATCAGGTAGTAGTTACCGAATTTCTTCAGCGCCTCAGCCTTGCTATGCACTTCTCGGATAAGTTCAGAACTGGTATATGGGCGATCTTGGTTCGCCGACAGCAGCGGGCTGACCACACCCTTTAAGAAGGATCTTCTGGTGTTTGGCGTGCCCAGCACCGTGACTGAACTGACTGTCACGGCGGAGGTCGAGTTCTCATCAACCAGCTGAGCGAGCCTTTGCTGAGATAGCTCTATGCTCTTCTGGATACGCTGATTGATGCGCTGCTGGCGTGCTTCCAGCTCTTTCGGGTCCGCTTTCTTAAGCAGATCAAAGACGCTATCTTCCGGAGCACCGGTTTCGGCCATCACGGCCGGGCAAGCTCCGTGAGCTTCGATCGTTGCTGGAAGTGAGGATTGGTGCAGCTCTGAAAGTGTCGGAGGAGCTCTGCTCTGCCACCAGGAAAGTATGCAATGCAAAGGACCCACATTTGACATCGATGCACCAACTCGGTGAACCTGCCTTGTCGCAACTACTGAACCTCAAGCGGTTGCGGGCAGTGAAGTGTCTTGTGAGCATCCGGGATCACTCAATTCATGTTACAACTTCTTAACGACTTTCGCTCTACTTAGACTGCTATCGTTTCGCACTCCGTCCTATGGTCTCTGGCTAGGTCATTGTCGTTGGCGAACGCCTCCGAACAACATCCACCGATAAAACCAATTCTAGGCCACTGCGCCCGCCTTGCCTCCGCTCGCTCTGCAATACACGAGTCTCCCCAAGATGGCCACAAACGCAGCTCACAAGCGTCTAACGCGGGAGTATCAGAACATACAGCGTAATCCTCCTCCTCTGATCGACGCCCATCCAAGCGAGAGCAACATCCTCGAATGGCATTACATCTTGACAGGCGCTCCGCAAACACCATATGAGGGCGGGCAATATTGGGGCACTCTCATCTTCCCATCGGACTATCCCTTCGCTCCACCGTCAATC
Source organism: Cladophialophora chaetospira (assembly GCA_030247875.1). Taxonomy (NCBI): domain Eukaryota; kingdom Fungi; phylum Ascomycota; class Eurotiomycetes; order Chaetothyriales; family Herpotrichiellaceae; genus Cladophialophora; species Cladophialophora chaetospira. The sequence goes on from JAPDRK010000011.1 coordinate 785,378, forward strand.
ATGATGCATACACCTTCTGGCAGATTCCAGACCTCAACGAGACTCTGCCTTTCCATCAGCGACTTCCACCCAAAATCGTTCAACCCGGCTTGGTCCGTCTCGACAATACTTATAGGGCTCATGTCTTTTATGAACAGTGAAGAGATGACGGCGGGAAGCATTGGCGGGACACCACAAGAGCGCAAGTTTCTGGCCGCGAGGTCAAGATGGTGGAACTCAACAGGCGGTGGCTCGGCATCAAAACCTGTACCTGGCGTGCAGGCGAGATCGAAGGGCTTAAGTCTAGGCAACATCAAGGCTGGAGACGGAGGAACTAAATTCAAGGCCGAATTTCCAGAGGTACACCAGGAGAACCTTGCATGGATCGAACAGCACCGAATAGACCCCGCCACTGGTCGGATGCTCCCCGACGAAGAAGGCCAGGAGATTCACTGCTCTCCCGAGACGAAAGCCTTACGGCGGATACTGGGAGGCAGTACGGGTGTTGGAGCCGTAGTTCAAGGAGGCCAGGCTGCACGGTATGCAGGGCAGGGCTGGATCTGGAGGCAGAAATTATGGATCTTTGCTGGCTGCGTTGTCGTGTATGTCATGCTGGCCAGGATCTTCGGCGAAGGAGAGGGGATTTCATGACTCGTGTAACTGACGAGCGAAGTTGATATTTGACGTCGAGGCCCATATTGCGGCGTTATTAGCGGCAAAACTGGCGTTGGGAATCGTCACCAAGGCGAGTGGATCAATTCGATCTTTATGTTATGCAAAGAATCCCCGCGGTGTGCATGGTGTAAAGAAATGGGCGTTTCGGGCATATCGGCAGGGATGCCGTGGTCTGGCCAGACGACACAATTCAGACAAGCGTAGTCAGTTGTTGCTGAGACGGATTTGCCACAGAGACTTGAACATGATCAACTCCATCTCCTATAGCAAATGCTCTATGATATACTCAGTTATAGCCTCATAAGGCTCCGCGGAAAGCAATGGTTGGCGATGTTCAAAGTCCACCTGCAGGAATCGCAATTCCGTCGCTGTCAATGTTAGTCACGACCGGGATAATTGACGAGGAGCCGACCTCGATACGACGTCTGGAACCCCCTGGCATATGCAGCTATCACTGTGCAAGCAGCCACTGAGATATCATCGGATAATGTACCCCGTCTCTTGCCACCCCTCCACGAGGCGCGAAATTCTCCCGGTGGACAGGAGCATCTCCCACTGATTATTCCCCTTTAAGAACACACCAGCAAAGATCCGAGATGGCGAAGTTGCGCATGCTTCCGGATACGAGGTCGCGGGCTAGCCCCAGGTCCCCATGGGCCATTCCCACTGCCACAGATGCTGCGAGATTGGTTTCCTGAGACAAGGGAAGAGTCAACCTGGTCGAAAAGGCGGCCAAGTGTGACAACAAGCCACAATGCCAATGTAGTCGGGGCAAGCGCAGAGGAGATATCCGAAAAAAGTGCTTGCATGTGAGCATCCTCGCACCTGATCCTCTCCTCGTTCCATTGTTCTGCGGTCCGCCCCTGCCTCGGTGCCGGTAGTGGGAGGCTCAGGCAAGTGAGGCACGAGTGAGCTGCACCAACCTTCAAGGTACGAACACAGTTTGGCATAAACTTATGCAGGGTTTGATGTTGGGATAACTTCCAGCCAGCGGACAGCCTTTGACCTCCAGATTGTGTTTTACGGCGGAAGTTTGAGCAAAGTTTTACCTCAGCGATTGATCAGCCCGGCCCCGATTGTGATCGATTGAATCAGTGATTAGCCTCTTGCTAGCTGAGTTGCCGACCGTCGGCACGAGCATCGCTGGCTCCCCCCTTGCCCGAACAGGCTCACTCCTTCCTCATCAGCACCCTAAGTGTTCCACCCTGTTCGCCAAAGTCGAGATTCTAGCCAGTGCCAAAACCGTTTACTAGGCCAGCCTGAGGAGTCGGTCAGGACAACCCCTTGGTTCTGGAGCTTGGTCTGGCTCCACACGCCTATCAATCCCCCCTCGTTGAGGCCCTCATCAAATAGCCTCATCCCACTATTTTCCTTTAGTCCCTATCTGTCGAGATTCGATCGTGCATCTGGTACTGGAGCTTGACGCATGGCTGCCTACGGATAGAAACGCTCTGGCCTTTTCACAAGACGCAAGCGCTCTTCGACAGTCCTTCCAAAGCTCCCACGGTACCGCAATTGTAACTGCTACTCTCTCGATCATGGACTAAACACAAGAGCCCCTTCCTTTCACGTGGACGTACATCACAAATTGAGGCGGCACCCTGTCCTTGCATCCTCGCCTTGCACAAGAAAATCCTCAAATGACGCAGCATTGCCCGTATTCGAAGTGATGGATAGAGGACAATGCCCCCTACCTCCAGCGATACAGGTGCGACTGCGTCCACATTCAGCCTTCCTCTTCCTTTTGGCAGAACTAATGAGCACATTGCTCGGATATAGACACGGTTGATGGGTCCCGTGCCAACCCTCAACCCTCGTCTTCTACCAACTTCACCTTCGTGAACCAGGCCGAGGATTTAGTCTCGCTCCGTCACAGAAGAATTAGCAACAAAGACCAACGTCACACCATCCGCTCCCATGTCATGCAACGTGTCCGTCAGGTGGAGTTGGCGCAAGGCAAAAAGAGGTCGAGTGGGCGTGAGCAATCCAAGAAAGCAACCAAGCCCAACCCGCGAAGGAAGTCGACCGACTCCGAGTCAGCCTTGAGCAACGACGCAAACGATAACGCTGCCAATGGTTCTCTCAATGACGCCAAACGCGACAGACACAGCTTGTCCCGCTCGCCTCCCAAGTCACCGCGTCTGAACCTAAATCTGGTCGTACACCAGTTCGATCCGTTCGACACATTGCCTACCAACACATTACCTCACCGATCCTCCGAGAGCTTGTTGCAGTATTGTGAGTTGTGATCTCCCAGGATTGTCGTTCGATGCCTAACAATTGCTACAGGCTTTGATGTTATGCTTCCACTCACCTTCGCTGTTGAAGTCAAACAACCCCGCGATCGGGTCGTACGACAAGGACTGGTGTTGAGCAGCAAAATATCCAACCCTGCCAGTTTCTTGGGTTTCCTGGCAATAACCGCAGCGCATAGAGCAGTGATGTACGGTCGGCACAAGGACCTCGCGCCCTCCCTCGACAACCACGATGATCTCATCTTCGACCCGGACTACGTCAGGGTCAAACACGAAGCGACAGTTGCTGTTCGACAGGTCTTCCAGAAGCGTGCCATCGTTGACGAGCAGATGTTGGAAGCTTGTTTTGGACTCATCTCTACTGCTACGGTGGTGGGAAACCTTGAAGAGGCGAGACTACACCTGAAGATGCTCGATCGCATTGCTTCGCAGATCGATCTCTCTGAGCAGACCTTGATGTGGCTCCCAATCTCGAACGTGAAGATCTCAGTCGCGCTTCTCGAACGTCCTGTCATGCCTCTACTCTTCAAGCGTGAGCCGATACCAGAAGAGATTATGCAACGCATTGCCCCTGATCCTTCGACGGACATGGCGCGCTTGGGACAGGACTTCATGCGAGTTGACCAATTAAGCCAACCTCTGAGAGCACTGTTATCCACACACGGCGACATATGCAACCTGTGCGAAGCCAAGGCCACGGATCCTCAAGCCTCGTCGCTGTTAGAGACAGTCACACTAGGGAGGAAGTCGACAGAATTAGAGTTCGATCTGCTGGCATACCCCTATGGAAACGACATCTTTCCTCGAAACAATCGCGATGAACCGCAGCTACCCGCCCTGGAAGGATTGGTGCGGCTTGCAGCGCTGGGGATGTTATCGATTGCTCCTCACACCATCATGCCCGCGACCGGCAACGGAAGAGCTGTAACCCATCATCAGAAGAAGGCTGTCCAGAAGTGGATCCGCGAGCGACACCCCTGGCACGCCGAGATTCTCAGAGTCATGTGCTGGGCTTTATTCGTATTTGTACAAAACTCCCAGAAGCAGCCAGAAGAGCTGTACTTCCTCGAGATACTAGCAAAGGTCAGCCATGTTCTACGGCTGTCCATCTGGGAAGACGTCGAGAAGGTGATGTTCGGTTTTCTTTACATCCCGAGACTCCAGTCCTCAGCCTGGAAAGCCATTTGGGTAGACGTTTGCAAAGTCAGCGAACAGTTGTACCCTCAGCATATTCTGCGGTGACACGGGCTGACAGCCCACGAGTTGTGGCTCCATACACCGAGCGATGCAAATATGCATGCAAGCTGGATCCTAGCGAGCGAGAAAACACTATCGGTGTTTGTCGATCAAAGCTGTGGAAAGATCGACACATCCTGTTTGGGAATAACATGAAGCGGCAGTGTCGATAATGCACTCGAGATTATTGTATAATCAACAATGCAGCTGACCAGCACCCCGAAGGTCCATGGCCAGCAGTCCACCAACGCTATTGAACAAAATGACCTACATCCGTACCCATTACCACGAGATCACTCAGTTCGTCATAGCAGACAGCTTCTCCCTCCGATGATCACCATAAGGCACCTTGAACACACGGATCGACCTTCACTACTGTGACACAATCTATTAACTCCAGCGATCCATCGACCACTTACGCACAAGTATGAGAGTAGTCTCAGAGCCTATTGAGGCTTGCCTTCAGAGGCGGACGGGATCCTATTGTTCTACGTGGGTTCTGGGGAAAGATTTTCGACTTTGCATCTATGATCTGATGCGTAGTGCCGTGGATTTGACTTAGGGAAACCCGAAACTCAACCCATCGCCAAAAGCTCTCCTGGTCCAATGTCCACCCACTTCCCAGCCGTTTGCGGCGACATCAAGCGTCTCGAGAAAGCACCTATCAGTGTCGTCTATATACAATCGTCGCCGTCAAGAAAATGGGCCGCGGTGAAGGAAGAGGGTTGCCTCGCCCACGTTTGCTTGACTCAAGTCAAACGGCCACCCCAGCCTTCACGCGCACTACATAGTACTTGTAGATTTCATGCCGACAGCCTAAGCGGAGTGGAGAGCTAGCAGGGAATGTTGGTTGATAGATAATATGCACATAAAACGTGTCATAATGTCTAATCTACAAAGCATTACATACGTATTGTCATAAGAGAGGAGGATCCAGATAATTCCGTCGTGACGAAATGTTCACCTCGTCAAACCCGCTTCGTCACATAATTCCCAGGAACGCCTCTGCAAAATGGACACCGACGGAAACATTTCATACCATACTTCCGTCTCTGTTGTCGTGATTTGACAGCGACCAGGTAAAGCGGTCTCCGGACAGATGAAATTTCCCTTGGGTCTGACTGAGAGCGCATCTTTCCTCCCCTTCAAAAACTCTCACCAAGAAATTCTCCTCAACTCAAGTCCTCTCACGACCCATCCCTCTCCCTCTCCCTCGCGCGCGCAAAAGCCTCCCTCGCAGCCCCACCACTAGCCCTCCACCACACATCGCCTCCCCACCGCATCGCCCGTTCCGCCACCGCCGTCGGACTATCCAACGCCGGCCTTATATCAAGATAAAACACCGGCTGGCCCGTCTCGTCCTCGACACCCCCGCCATAATAGTCGATCACGTAGCGCACCTCCCTTTCCGACCCGTCGGCCAGTTTCCGCGCCACGTACCAGTCGTGTCTGTCGAAGGGAGGTTCTTGGCTGAAATGGGCGGGGAAGACTGTGCCGAGGAGGGAGAGGATGCGGGCTTTGGGGGTTGGTTCCTTCGGGCGGCCTTGGAAGCGGATGAGTTTCGGCGGGATAGGGATGGTCTCTCCGTCGATGGGGTTCAGGCCGAGCGCTTCTCGTCTGCGGGCTAGGAATTCTCGCTTCGCTCGCTCGAGATTGACGCCCTGTTCGCCGCGCACACAGACTCCGAATGCAGGGCCCAGCCCGCGACTGAACAGCGCTTCCCATTCCTCGATCTCGGCCCACGCGCCTTCGTTTAAGAAGTTATGCACCGCGACCATGGCTTCGACGTGCTCGGCTGGGGTGTCTGTATAGCCTTTTCGCAGCATTGCATTGTACATCTGTTGCGGCGAGGGGTATTCCCAGTTCGAAGCGGCGTCGGAGCGCGGGATTGATGAGGTTTCGCGGGACAGAGGGAGGGATATATTCTGCGGGGAGGAACTCTCGCGGGTGTTCGACAGGTTGGGCATGTAGTTCAGGGGATTGAGTTTCGAGAGCGTTGAGGCGTTTGCTGGTTCTGAGGTCGTGGTGGGTTTTGAGCGGAGGGGATGGTTTGGTGATTTGACAGGGCACGAGGAGGGTGTTGAGTTTGATGGGTCGGCGAGAGGTGGGAAGGGTGTCGAGGAGGTGGTCTCGGTCGTGTGCATTGGACATCCTGGCTGTCAAAGTATTAGATTCATCTCGAGCGACGAAATGTAGACAGGACATACCGGAGGAGCGGCGTCCGAGGGTTGAGGTATAGCATGTGGCGCAACTGGTGCTGCTCTCGGTCTTGGAGTTGGGTCTGCCCAAAACCAGCCCATCGTTGCTGAAGGAGTCGAGTATAGAAATGAATGTAGTTGTAAGGGGGGTACGTCGTCAGTGACAACCGAGCCGTCAACTGCGCGGATGGCGAAGTTGGATTGAATGTGAAGCAAGAGGACGAACTCCGCAGTGACGGCAACGATGCTTTTGGCTGAGAAGGTCGAGCTCCACTCCACCTGCGTCTCTCTCTCCGCGTTGATTTGCACTTTTTGGAGACTCGGGTGAACCACAATTGAGCCAGCTCTCAATCACTGTCGAGCGCGTCGCAGCATCTCTCTGTACGCTTATATAGCGTTTCGTGGTCTGACGATTTATATGTCTGCCTTCTCACAAGACTCTCGGTAGTCGAACTCTCGTTCACCTTCGACTTCGGTCCACCCTTGCACCCGCTTGACCTCACAAACACCACCCTCCAAAATGGCCGACGCAAAGACATTTAAGCAGGACATGGTCGTTTCGATACGATATCGAAACGACCTGCCTCCTCCGCCCATGCCGCCGAAGTTACTTGACATCGACACCGGCGGACTGGCACAATACCTTACAACAGGCTACGCTTCAGGCCTAGCAAAGCGAGAGGAACCCAACATCGAAGTCGATGCTGAAGGAGGAATGCCCATAGACATGATCGGTATACCAGGCTACTTCCTAGGCGATGAGAGCGCAATAATGGCCCCGGAGATCCTGCCGGTGCTAGATCCAGCAGACCAAGCCCTTATGATGTCCTTCGAGCAATTAAAGAGCCAGGGCGCAAAGAACAACGTCTCCTTTCTACGAAAATCGCAATACATGACCGCCTCACAAAGCGCGAAGACGAATGACCCCTTCGTGCGGCCCAGTCCTCGACCTCAGAAGACTGCGGGTCCAAAACCACCTCCTACACCCATTTCTCGCGACGACCCAGAGAACATCAAGAGACAGATCCAGAAGGGCTTCGATCTGGCCAATCCAGAAAGCATCGCAGCCAGACCGAAAGAAGCAAAAGCAAACCCCATCAGCGTCGCCGAAAGAGAAGCCTGGGAACGACCCACACATCCAGACAACCGCAAACTCGACCCGCTCGAGTACTACCCCATAATCCCGGACCTGGACACCGGCACCGACATGGCGTCGAACTGGCAAGCCCTGAAATTCGACAAGTCGCCCCTCCCACCGCTGAAAAACGGTCGACGAGACGACCGCATCGACGTCGGCCTCCTCATGGCATCGGAGAACCCAGAATTAATGCCCGCCTGGCGCGCAAAGAAGGAAGCCTACGACGCAAACCCAGAAGAATACTCCGACCCAGGCCCCGAACCATATACATGGGCCCTCAGTGTGCCCAAACAACCAGACTCAACATCCCGTCTCCGCCAACTCTTCGACGACTCAAACCCCCATAAAGATGACCAAGATCTAATGTATCCTCTACTAGAAGAATCCGCTGACGGCTCGCTGCGTATCCCCTTCGAGCGCACAAGAGTCTACACCGACGCGGTCCGCCAAGAAGTCGACCCCCGCCGTGTAGTGGCCCTGTCACTCGTAGACCCCGCCAAGCTCCCGAAACACTCCCGCTTCCAGAAACGAGAAGGCCGCGCTGCGTACTACTACCCGATCTACGAACGTGTAAAGATGAAAGCCGACCGCGGCCAGCTGTCCAAGTCGCGAAACAAGCGCCTAGGCGCCAACGGGGACAGTATCGAAGATGATCTGCCTGATCAGGTGATGGTATCGTTCCGCGAGCCGGATGCCCGAGAACGACATATCAGGAATGAGTTCCGGGGAAGGAATGATGCGAGTTTCGCGGCGCAGTGGGAGGAACTTGAACGGGAAGCGGCGGCGCTGGAAGAGAGGGAACGCGCGGAGATGGGTTTGGAGGATGAGGATGTTCCTACGGGGAAAGGGGAGGTGAATGGAAATGGAAATGGTGCAGAGAGAGGGGACACGCCGCCTCCGACGAATGGACATCGGCATGATGATAGGGACGCGGATGCAGAGGAAGACGAGGATATGCGGGACGATTGATCTGAGGCTCTACCGATCGACAAGGCTTTCGAAAAGTGGGGTGGAATACATGGGCTTATCATGCAGCTGTTCACTACCATTCGACCTCACATCTCCTGCCGATATCCCATGTCACTTCTGATTGATACGAAGCAACACCATCACGACTACATTCGAAAAAAAGCTGAATGTACGCTGCGACTTCTCAAAGTATCTGAATCAACCCTTCGGCGCGGCCTCTAGATTTACAGCGCCGATCCATCTGATATACTACTAGTACGTGACTTGACATCCAGCTCAGCCTCGCCATGGAGGGAAACCTTGTATTGTGACACAATGCGGCAAGCAGCAAATGACCGTGAGCAGATCGTTACGAGGAAGGTGCCACCGAGGTGGTTGCAGCGATCTCGAGAATAGAATACCGTGTCTCACGATGGAGACTGAGTACGTACGCGAATAGTGAAAACCAGGGGATGTAGGACTGCTAGACATGGGGAGTTGAGCAGTCCATTCTTCTTTCTCATTTCGTCATGGTTTCCCGGGCATGATTTGCTCAATGTGGGATGCAGATATCTCGTGAGTCTACCTGTGCAGCCTTGTATGCAGCCCAGCCTTCCCCACTGTTTAGAAACTCATCGACCTGTCGTTGGGTGCACTGTGTCATAATTTTGGCGTCGTAACACATTTGACTTGTGTCGTGCTTGGGTCGTTGCGCACGTCCATTTTTGCTTCTTTCGTAACTCCACTCATGTCTACGCGCTGGGGATACCGCTCTACATCTTAGACCCATCGCAGCTGTGACTTCTTCCACTCAATAGGCTCCTCAGCATCACTGCTACCCTCTTCGTCATCTCGTTCGTCCTCGTGACCACTCATATCCAATAAGCAGTCTCAAACGGCAAAGGCCGATACCTCCCAACCTGGTAGTGGAATCCCCGCTGATTCGAATCCTTGTCATCCTTGCTCGGGTCCCAGTCTTAATAAGCCCGAGCAAGATTCCTCAGATACCAATCAACAAGTCTCCGTCCTTGCTTCGCCTCACTGATATGGATGAGATCGCCTTCAATCGCGTAGTCCAAGCCCTCACTTGACCCATTGCCGAGAACGCCCACGATCTCGCCTTCCAGGAGGCCGTTCTCTGTCCAGCGGACTTGTCGACAGCTGCGCTGCTTGTTGACGAGGAGCCAGGATCGGAGTTTTTCCGGCTCGACGTCGAGGAAGTTGGAGAGTTTTTGGATGGACATGGTGGTGTAGAGCTTCAGGTATGATTTGATCAGCGGGTTGAAGAGGGTGTTCTTCACCTCGTCCATGAAGATCTCGGTGTGGTGGTCAACGGGGTCAATGTTCAAACTCGGGTTGTCAAAGTCCGGTGGCGTGGGGTTGATGAACTTTGGACATGCGCTCTGGAACAGTTCTTTGTAGATGGGCAGACTGTCAGCGCCGCCCCGCTGGAGTTTCGCAAACTTCTCGCCGTATTTCTCACGGAGCGCCGTGTGGATTGAGTCGTCGAGGCGGGTGGGTGCGAAAGATACGCAGATCGCAATCAGCGCGTACATCTGCTCGGTCTTCTTGGCGATGGCGTCGAATTGGCCTTGGTTGGGACCCTTTTGGAAGTTCTTCGTGCGGGACACGTACACGAGGATGTGGCTGAACATGCGCACCGCGTCCGCGTAACGACGGAGCATCATGTAGCTGAAGCCGACGTAGTAGTACGTGTTGAGGTGGGCGGCCATGACCCGCGCGAACATGGCTTTCTTGTTCATCTCAATATCGTCCAGCGTCTTGAGTGCCAGGCTGAAGTCTCCGAGTAGGCAATGCACGCGCAGGAGGCCGATGATGGAAAAATACCCCAGCATTCTATACAGAGGGCGAGATCCATATTCTCCGGCCACGGCTCCTGCATCTTCTCCTCTCTTTGTCGCGGCGAGCTGCTCGTTGATCTGTGAGCGTTGGATGAGAGAGTAGAGCACGTTCAAGACACTGTAGCAGCCCCAGGTGTTCGGGTTTTCTCGCAGGACTTGTGCTTCTTCTTCGGTAGGGGCTGTGCGGGCGACTCGATTTCGGTACCGGCAGAAGGATTCGAATTGGTAGATGAATTCGTCGATAACGTCCCACGCCCAGAAATATGACGGGGTTTCGATCTCGACAGGGCCATCGGAGTTGAGGATGTAGTGGAAGAGGGAGCAGTAATTGTCATAGGATTGGAATCTAGAATTCTGTCAGTGTTCTGGCTAAAATTTCTCATGTATTCCGGCTTCAGTTTCTTGGAGTCCTTGTCACTCACTTTGTCTCGAGACTGGCTTGAAATTCTAGCGGTGCTGCCGCGGCCTCCAATTGTGCTCGTAGATCTGCAGGGCCGCCACTAATGATTGAGTCTGTCCGCCTCAAGTCCGCGGCCTCATCGTTGAAATTGTTCACTTGCTCTTGATAGTCTGCAACAAGTGTTTCCTCTGCCTCGTCCTCGTCGGCAAAAGCATTTCCGTTGGCGTAGGACATGATGGTTCGTGAAGGTGGGGGTTCGGTGGGATGGGTTCGGGGGGAAGGCAGACCAGGAAATTTTATGAATGAGAAGCTCTCATGCAGGAAGGCTATTCTATGAACACCCTAGCAACCCGATTGTGGTTTGGAGGCGCAGGGCAGTGGTTGCCGCAAGATGTCGAGGGTCTGAAAATTGCGGGACCAGGAATTTGTTCAGTGGGATTCAAAACGGCTTAGTGCAGCCTTGCTTGGACGGTCGTGGGGATCTCCGCTGCTATGACGGAGCCTCCGAGCCTCTAGGACAAATTGCTTAGGCGATGCAGCATCTCTTGGCCGATGGCAGAGGAAAGGCCCTTTGTAAAGAGGTGTGTTAAATTTTGTAACGATGGCGACCTCGTACGAGTCCTTCAACCAGAAATTCAAAGTTGCACTCATCCAACTCTATCCCAAGGTAACGCTCTCCAACCCCAATCCTCCTGAATACCTCTCTCGAACACCTTCAAAGCCCGCCCTTACTAACGTCCAGGCTAGCCACTCGATCCAGAGCACAACTTCAAGCAAGCATCAGATCACATTCGAGATGCTGCCTCTCAGGGCGCCTCATTAGCAGTCCTCCCGGAATACCACCTCTCAAGCTGGACTCCCGACGATGAGCGCTTCGCCACAATCGCCCAAACAGCATACGAGTACGTGCCTCGCTACCAAGCTCTCGCCAAAGAATGCAAGATCAACATCGTCCCAGGCACCATTGTCACCGTTGATCCGAACGGACCGGGCCCTAAGGAAAGCAATGGCACGAACGGAGAGTCTGCAAAGTCTCCCGCCTTGTTAAACATCGCGCCGTTCATTTCGTACACGGGCGAGATTCTGGGAAGCTACACGAAAACCAATCTGTGGATTCCCGAGCGAACTGTATTGACTTCGGGCCCGGCCTCCGTAAGGTCAAATCAACCGACCGAGAAAGCAGAGCACCAACAGATCTCAAAGGAGGAAGGCATCCCGAATCCGCATTCTGTCATCGAGACTCCCTTGGGACCTGTTGGGATCGTGATATGCTGGGATCTCGCCTTCCCTGAAGCTTGCCGCGCGCTGGTGCGACAAGGCGCCCGTCTGATTATAATCCCCACGTTCTGGACACGCGATGACCTGACGCCTGAAGCGCGAGAATACGGCCCGGACGTCGATATTCAGTTTATGAGCTCCGCGCTCATCACCCGCTCCTTCGAAAACACCTGCGCCATCGTATTTGTCAATGCTGGAGGCCCGAAAGATGAAGGCTACGCCGGGCTGAGTCAGGTGGTGTTGCCTTTGGTTGGAAAGGTCAAAGGCAGTTTTGAAGACGGAGAGGCGGGCATGAAGATCGTCGAATGTGATTTAAGGACAGTGGATGTCGCCGAGGAAAACTATAAGATTAGAGAGGACTTGGGTGGAAAGGATTGGCATTACGGGTATAATCATGGGAAATGAGACGGACGACATGAACGAACAATTCTGGACATTCAGTCCAGTTGGGATTCCTTTCCGCTAATCGTGCAATGTGAATACACCATGCTGTGTTTTAACAATAACCACGTTGAAACAGGCACAGCAGTCGACTGTTTCTCGGCCGTCGTGCTCGTGGTAACCTCGGTGCTGCCACATATCATGTTGTTTGTGGCGGTACCTTCGAGAACAAAATTTGAGGTGTATTGTGCATACCTCAATTATCATATTCCGAGAAGTCCATCAAGTCTATCGACTCCTGACTCTCTTCAGACCCTTGGTACAAAGCAGCGAAGCGATTGAGACGGGCAGTTGCTGATGGGACGTGCAGTGAGTATTGTGGCTGCTTTACAGGTGGGTTTGGAAGGGGTTGAGCGCAGTCGTCCGGCCAGCAGTCAATCTTCCATCTTTTGTATTTGAGCCGTGAATACATGCAGGTTCTAGCGGTCAGAGCGTGCTGGATGCTGTTCAGGGAGATGTAGGCATGGCCGTTCCGAAAGAAAATGTCGACGATCTCCAGCTGGTGGATGTGGTCGAGATCGTCCCGGATGGCTTGAGCGGTCCACTCTTCTTTGGCAAAGCGGATACACAGGTTGCGGGTGAGTCCAGAGAATGCAATGCGGTTCGCCATGTTCGGTTTGATCCATCTCTGGTTTTGATCCCAATCGACCATTACCTGCACGCGTTATCAGCAGCGGCTCCAGTGAGCAAGATAGACTGCCACTCACCTTCTTGCCTTGGATGTAGATTTCATTCGTCTGTGCGAACTCAAAGAACTTCTCGGCCGCCACTGGGTCAACGAAGCTCACGTGAGCTGCGGAATAGCGTTTTCGCAAGTACATCTCCAGGATCATCCCGCCTCTAAGCACTTTCGCCACGCTATGAAGAGTCGTAGCCCCAGAGAGTCCAGTGATGACCAGAGAGCGTCTGACAGTGGTGTTCTCGTTGAACTCTTGTTCATCGACTTGGGCAGCGGCCATCAGCTCTTCCTGTATCTCCTCTCCATCGGTGAGAGCAGTTACTGGAGGAGAAGGATTGCATGGGTTGAGCGTTGTCTGGAGACGTGGCAAATCTTGACGTTGACCGAAATAGGCATTTGAGCAGGTATTTGGGAAGAAGGGACGTGCTGTAGGTGCAGGTGCCCAGGTTGAACCCAAGCCATCTGGAGCTGGTCCGTCGATTGGGCTGTCATCTGGAGTGAGAAGGGATGTGGGCTGATGATGGCTGCTGATCAAGACATCCAAAGAGTCATTGCTGACTCCGCCTGCTAGCAATGCCTGCCTCAAAGCATGATACTTGCGGGTGGTTTCGAGCTAGTCGGCATCAGTCAGCTGACCAGTGCTGTTGACGAAGGTCTTTCCACTTACCAGTGAGTCGTATTGCTGGGATGATATGGTGATTGCGTCTGCATCTGTACCAAATGTAGGGTTCGCCATTGTGTTGGCATAATGTAGAGGATAAAGAAGGGAAGATCAAGTTGACGGACGTTTCAGGCTACTTGAGGGCAGTTGTGATAGTAAGGTGGGTGCCTTCCTCTTCAATAGCTGCAAATTCACCCAACCGTACCTGCCAATGCGCTTCATCTCTGCCTTCACAGCCTATCAGTCCTATCAACTCTGCTCTGGCAATTCCAGTATCCAATCGGCACTCTAGACAGTCGTGATCTGGCCGGCTGAGCAGGTCGGAAGTCTTCTCACAGATGCGTTTCTGAAGGACAACACACGCAACACATACCAACAATCACCAAAACTTCACGCACCGTCTAATTTGCTTCCTGGTAGATTCCGCGTGCTGTTGTCTGGCAAAGGCCGTTAGCAATAGCTTGACCATAGGCTTCCTGACCGACTTCGTTTACGTTAGACGTTCGCGGTGGTTTGCCATCGGTCCCTTCAGTCACCTGCATCACGAGACCACCTTCCATATCCATTTCCGGGGCAGAACCGAGTTGACCAAGATTTAATCAGATGCTGCACGAGTCATGTTTCACGTCGTTCATTCGCTGGCTGCTGAGCGAGGCTAACAAGCCCAAGTTGGGTCAACATCTCCATTTGCCAGTCGGTGCATAGGGTTGTACCTCGAGGTGTAGGTGCCGGTCGATCCACACCGAGTAGGAGTGTCCATTGGTGATCCTGATCTCCAAGTCTACACGCCCATCCTAACTCCCGCCAAGGTCCTCTGATGTTGGTGAGCCCGCCGGGATGGTCGTTGTCAATGACGATATCCAGTATCTCCATAACACGGAACCTGTTCATAGAAATGGACAGGCGTGTAGCGACCGGCGACAGTGCAATTGAATCTCGGCCAACGCGTATGTTCGAGTCAACCTGCATCTCATTTGACTGGCTCCGCATCTGCACAGCTGGCTGCACAGCTGGAGATCTCAGCTTGGTTTCTGCCCGAACTCTTCGCCATGCTCCTTCAAGACCGAGTTGACCATGTCGATACTTCCCTTGATTAGCCTTGCTCGCTCTTCGGGATGCAAATCAAGGAACTCCTGGAACTCGTGGTACCATTTGTCGTCCTTGGCAGGACCTTTGCCGTCGTAACCGACACACATTTCGGCAATGATGGCAAGAGCCTGCCGGATGGCCATGTCACCTCCATATCGTTGTGGGAGTTCTGTTTGGTTGATTGGCTTGAATATAGATTCGGGATCTTTCTTGTCGATCGCTTGTGCGAGGGTCTGCATCCGATCCTCGAAGGCCCACCATTTTGGCAGGATCTTGGAGCTTTCTAGCAGGTCGAGGAAGCGTTGGAAGTCATCGATTGCTAGTAGTGTAAAATGAGCTCTGGGTCGAATTAAGACATCATGTTCTCCCTGAGAAGCACTTACCATCGCCTTCTTTCCATACCAGTCCTTCAGCCAACTTTCCAGAGTAGTAGATGCCATGGTTCTCCTCACGCGACAGGTGATCGGTCTCAACTCTCAATCGATATGAGTCAATGAGTACGCGGTAGACTTCATCATGGTCATAGGATGACACATAAGAGCTCTGTTCGCCTTTGCCCTGCACCATGTGGCAGAATGGTTTGTGCTTTCGCCAATGCGTCTTCTGGCACCTGGCGGTATGTCAGCAGGGCGAGGCACATAGAGACTTCCTCTAGGCGTGCCTACTCTTTGGAACAGTAGTCAATCAGTAGACAGCCATTGCATCTCTTCAGGGGCTTCTGGAAACCCAGTGACAGGCAGTTGGAGCAGACGGATAATTTCTTGCTGTGCATGTACTCATGCTCGATCTGTCCCACGTACGACACGCCACAGATGGGAAATGTCTTTGTAGGCTTCACTGCCGGCACGGCCGCAGAGATGCTTGAAAGGTCCAACGCCATCGCTACGAGAGACAGAAGATGATATCAGGGATGAACGAGGAGTCCTGAATCTGTGAACTTTAGATCGTGGCGGACGACGGACATCGGAAAATCCAACCGAAGTTTTCGCGATGCTTGGCATTTTCTAGGGGGAAAACTCCCTGAAGCTCACATGCGACTCCCAGGCCGTGCCATTCTAAAACTACTTACAACCTGTCCATTAAACGGTAGGCTATGAAGAAGCTCTATGCACAAGCTGCCAGACCTTATTTAAGCACTACAGTCTCCCACGCGACCTCCTCGCCCAGCAGCTCCACGAACTCGCCATGCATGATCCCATGGATATAGGCTTCACCCAAGAGGCGAAAGGACCGCTCTCCACTGATCGGACGGAGAACAAATGGTGTTCTTGCGCCTTTCAAAATCCAGCATTCGTCTCCGGGCTCCAAGATCCACGGTCCGAGTCCGTAGTATCCCGACATCGTCACAAAGAAGCAGCGCCCCTTGCAGCCGAGGCACATGTCGTACCAGAATGTGTCCGCTTTTCCAATGAAATTTTGGCCCGCTGCGGTCGTCAAGGCGTCTTCTGATGTCGGCGCCGTCGGCCGCCCAAGTGCTTCGGCACGTGCCGTGAGAAAGGCTTCGAAGTTGGCACGATGAGTCTGCAGATCGGATTCGGCGCGGTTGTAACTCGTTAACCCCGTGCAGAGGGTAAGGCTAAGTGCGTCTGTTCGCTGTGCCTTAGAGTACTTGGAGGGTGTCTCATCCTTTTGAATACTATTGAAAATCTTGTCAAGGACCTCGTTCACGACGTTATTGGATCGGCCGAGAGCTTGGCTCACTTTGGCAACCTCATATTGTTCTTCTGTTGCCGGGAATTGGTGGTTGAGCAGGATGGTGTCAACACGAAGAGCCCGGCAGATGCACTCGTTGCCTTTTATTGATAGTGCAGCAGGGACTTCTTCGGAACTTTCGGGCTCGGGACCGGAAGCTCGATAGTAGTATTCGGGATAGTAGCCGAGCGAGTTCTGGATAATGTCCATATCCCACCTGACGACCCATGAAGGAATACCGGCTTCAAGGCTGCGCTCGTCGTGTTCGACGGCAGAAAGGAGTTTGATGCCTGCCTGCGGAAGGATCTTGAAACGTCAGTCTCTATGCTCCAGCTACCCGACCAGGGACTAAGTCTGACCTTCTTGGTGAATTCAAGGAAAATCTCTGTCATATCTTTGGAGTAATCTGGCTCCAGAATCGGAGATGTTTCGCCTTTCGGATCTTTCTGCTGAAGGAGCGGATGACCTAGCAAGGCATAGACGTGGTCATGAGCTTTTCCGCACATCAGCCCCTTAGCTTGACTAAGAAAGTCAACCACGCTGTAACGTGTGACGGGTTGATCCGCCCGCCAATTGCCCGTCCAGTCTGACCAATCTGTATGGATAGTCAGCAATGAGATTTCAGCACTAGTTTGAAGCTGAGGAGCGCATCGCACGACCCATCTGGCCATATGCATGACTTCACGATAGGATAATTGTGAGTCGCCCCAATAAATTGTTGCGTGCTTAGCTACGCCTGTCTCCTGTAATACCCAGGCTCGCGAATACCATACGTCCTGCACCAGCTTGCCGAGTGAATTCCACCGCGGATCCTTCAAAAGGGGATCATTGCCTTCGAGAATAGGCATGTCGTTGACACGGGGAAACCCTTCCCTGCGGCGAGCGTGCTCTTCCAGCAGCAACTTGATATTCTCTGTCGCGGAAATACTTGGAGGGTCGCTCATGCAGACAAGAACATCCGAAGCATGACTGTAGATTCTGTTCATGAACGCAACGTGATGCGACTTCTCGTCATCGTCTTGTTGGTTGATGCAAACAGCGTCCGCCCATACTGTTCTTGATCGATCTGGCAGTCGAACTCGCCGGAAGGCTGAATGCAGGCTCTTTGTGATCCAGAGGCGCTTTCCGTTGCAGTCGATGGTTGTCCAAGACTCGGGGTCCTGAGTTGGACCCCATACATAGGATAATGCTTCATAGTCTGGATGATGCTCAAGTTCGTGAATTGACAACTGAATCTTGACAGAATCATCTTCGCTGCCCGGAAGCAAATGAACAAGACGTATAGCACGGCCATGCACCAATTTGACATACATAGGGTGATCTTTATTCGATCCCGGGATTGCATTCGTTGCCATGGAGTCCTCGTCCTGAGGACCCTGTGGGAGGATTTGTGCCATTTGATGATCTAATGCTGTTGAGAGGATCTACAGCATCCGCGATCGGAAGGTGAGAGCAGGTTTTACAACATTTGAGAGACGTCATCTCCTAAGGCTGGCCGATTGCAAACATGATATCTGTGAATTGAGCAAGTGATTGCGCTGGCAACCACCAAGTGTCCGCACTCGCCCGGGGAGCCCATTGGAATAGGCCCCTGAGTGAAACCTTGTTCGAAGTTGTTCCAGCCATCTTGGCTTCGCTAAATATACGGGCTGAGCTTGCGGTTCGAAGGTTGAGTAATAAGACGAGCCCGGAGCAGATTTTGATCTGACGGGTAAGGTTAAGCGGCCCTAACCTAAAGTAGGGTAAGCCCGGAGCGGATTTCGCTCATCTTGGCACTATTTAGGCGGCATTCTCGATAAGAGGAAAAGTGGTCTTTTCCTTCTCGTTGTACGTCTCTTCGTTCGTTCTCAACTCACGCCTTCGCAGCTTCCCGAATTGCACTTTCCATCATCTCGAAGAGACTCTGGATGGCAGACTACCAATGGCAAGGAGGTGTGCTCCAACATTTTCCCTGGCCCTGCGCCAAGATGCTTGGAATCTGCGCGTCCAGTACGCAGTACTGTATGCTGCAGTCGCACCGAGATCATGATACGACCTCGTATCCGTATTAATTTCTGGGCGGCTGTCCAAAGCTGAGGTCAGAGCTGAGCCTGATATCGGAGGCCTAAGTAGTATCTCGATGCAGCACCCAAGTTGCTTGATATTACTGATCGAGCCAGACTCTCACACCTGTACTGAGGGTATCAAGAGTCTTACTGCTTGCGTGCTTAGGATCAACCCCATTTAAAGCCAATATCTCTACGTTTACGTGGAAGCCATGGCACCAGCTTCAGCACACGGTAAGAAACTTTGCAGCTGCTAAAATCAGTGGTCTCCCAGTACTCATCTCAACAGACACCCACCCAAATGCCGTTACCATTCCAGCCACAGTCTCGTGGCCGTCCATATTCTGGGCCCTAGTGGCTATTGCTTGCAACTCTATGACACAGCCTTCCGGGAGGTACCAGACCTTTCCTGCAGAATGCAGCTTCGCCCTGCGGACATCTCCAGTCTTGTGTGCAATGGAACCATTGTTAGTGTCTAGCCAGTTCATCCGCCTCATATTATGGGGATACTCACCACGAACGGCCGCCAGAATAATCTCCCAGTTCCGCCTAAGACACGAAGAAGAGGTTGTCGGATCCATGCATGCAGAATTTAAGGATCTGCAGCGCAACATCGTCTTTCGCACAGTGTACTTCTTCCTGGGGGCCCTGCCCCAGTACATCAAACTCATGGCGATGAAAGGCATTCCTTGTACACAAGCAATTGCCACCATGTACATGAGTTCATTTGCGGTCATTGAGTTGTTCGGAGCCCTTGGTCGTGGATGGCGAAGCCTGCCCAGCACAAACACTGCCGACCGAAGACAAACTGGACTGATTGAACTCAGACTATCTTTGGTGCTGTTAAGCCTCGTCCTACCCTTGCACGGCATGTGGCGCGGACTTTTCGTGCTCATTGAGAGATTAATGAGGAAGCGAATAACACTGTCCGAAATGGCAATCTTCTGGTCTACGTCGTTTCTTGCGCAGGGCGTCTACTATGTCATGGGTATCACAAATCTTTCTTGGTTCGTCTTGACGAATCTCATGGCTTTGTTCATGTGCGTTGTCGGAAAAGACTTGGCTGACAGGCCGGCATGGTCAGGTCCTCCTGCCATTCTTTCATTTGAGGGTTTCTTCATTTACATAGCAGTCGGGGTGTTCGCCTTGCACGTTGTGGTCTTCATTGTGTGCTCCACAGTTTATGTCCTCCAACGTCTGCCAGGTGGGAGGAGAGAAATGGTCGGCTTCGCCGGGTGTTTCTATTTCATATGCCTTCATTTTTTGGGTGCGGTCTTGGCTTATGCGCTGGCATTTGACCCTGAAGGGACTTCGAAACCTTCATGGACTGAGTATCTAGGCTGAAGGGAGGCAATTCCATAGGCCGAACCACAACCGAGGTTCACCGGCAACCAAAATTTGGCAGGAACCCCTTAGATCGGTTCATCCTTCAAGGATGCGCCATCCCAATAATTGCCGTCCAAGACAGGTTCATCGTCCAATGTCAGAGTCCTGCGCCAGAAGCAAGTGCGCTGGGTTCTCCTTTTCAATGGTAGAAGAATGCTGTCGCATGAACTCGTAGCTGTCGACGGTGTACTTAGGGCGGGGCGTCTTGCATCGACTCAAAAGCAAAATCATTGCCATGCAAATAGCTGGACCAGCAAGGTCTAGGGACTGCCAATGCCGTCTCCCCATAGCTCCATAGTCAAGCGATACCACGCAGATCGAGGCCTCCGCCATTCCTCCTTGTCCATGTCAGATTGTGTCGAGATGGGCTGACTCCAATCGGCACCTGGGAGGTTCAGCTGACGAATTTAAGGCTTCGTCGAGGCCAGCATACCGTGACTATCAGAACGTATTGTGGTAATTGGTGTTCTGCTGCTGACAAGGCTGAGCTACCACGTTTTCAACGTTCACAGCCAAATATCAGGCTGATAATCCTTCGTCAACCTCGGATCCTCACCAAACGTCGCCTGCCACGATCCAAACCCTCCCTCCAGCACACAAATCTCCTGCTTCGCCTTCTTCTCCCCTCCTTCTTCCTTCGTCTCCCCTACGGTGGCAGCTTCCTTCGCCTCCCTCTGCTCAACCCTCTGCTTCGCCCTCGCATACGCCAACGCAGCGGACGGACCCCTCTGCTGACTCAACATGCAATGAAACACAACCTTCTCTTTGTCCTTGAGCGTGCGAAGCAGTTCTGGAATCTTGACGTCGAGTTGGTTGGTCGGGATCCATTGGCTGTCGATGATGTTGCCACCTATGTGGTCGGAGTCGCGGACGTCTATTATTGCAATCTTGGCTTTTTCTGCAGGGTCGAGGAGGAGTTGGGCGAGGGAGGCGGGGCGGACGAAGGTGAGGGAGGAGAGGGTTATGGGTTTTGAGTCGGAGGACATCTTGGGGTTGATGTGGTGCTGGTGTAGGGATCTTGACGGTGGAATTGTCGTGAAAGATGTATGTTTCAGCAGACCTGGCAAAGCTCTCTTGCTGATCATATAGTCTTTAGGAAGTAAAGTGTTGTACAGTCTCACAGTCTCAAGAGAAGTAGTTGAATGGCGAGCAGCCATCTGAATCTCCGAAAATAGCCGAATCTGATTGGCTGCCAGCCCTATCCACTGCAGCTTGTCTTGGAGATTTCGACTTCCACTGCATGTCGTCTCCTCGACCACGACTTCTACCTTCTGCTTCACCACACTCCAACACCTTGTGCTGGACTACGCCCAGAGATCATCCTAACTTACCAAACTTGACGTGCATGGTGAGGATCTTTGGGCCAGGTGCCCTTAGCACACTACGATGAAAGCCACACGCCCACTACAGAGTTGTGCTCGTTATCGATCAAATCAATCCTCAAGACAGCACTTATACATCTCCTCAACCCATCCAAAACTAACATCCCACAATGCCTCTCGACCTCTATCAATACGACCGCGACACTTCTCCTCAACCTCCGCCCCCAAAATCTCTCGATCACCACCCCTCAACGCCGCCAACAAGTTCCTGGAGGACCTAATTCGCAGCACCCGCGCCTCGGAAACAAAGCAACCACAACAGCAGACCACCACAAACACCGCCTCCACCGCCCAAGACTGGGCCGCCGTCTTCGAAATCGCGCGCCAAACGCCCAAAACACCGCAACCTCGCCCCTCCACTCAAAACCCAACCAACACCGTAAACGACTGGCTCCAAGCCGCCGAAGCCGAAATAAAATCCAAGCCCATCTACCTTCGTCTGCGCCCCACGCTGGGCCGCACCGTCGACGGCCTGAGTGGCGATCCGACGCGCGGGTTTCGCCAAATGGAGAGGAAATGCACGGAGAATAATGTAAGGCAGGATGCGAGGAGTCAGGAGAAACATGTGAGGAGGGGTCAGAGGAGGAAGAATGTAAGGATTATGAGGTGGAGAAAGTTGTTTATGGAGGGGTTTAAGAAGGAGTTGGATACGGTGCAGAGGATGAGGAAGCAGGGGTGGTAGAGGGGACCGAGAGGGGGTCCAGATGGGGAGGGAGATTTAGAAGGTTCGATGGGCTTACGTGGTGGATAGTGTGGTACGATGGAAGTCCAACTGCTCCCGGCGGTGCCTTCTGTATCGAGGCTTCGTTACTGTTCCATCGAGACACAACACAGGCGGATGACGACTTGCTTGTCTTAGGATGGATGTTGCGCTTCTGTTCCACCGTAGACGACGCACCACCAGGACCTGTTAACTGGGCTTTCCGAAAAGAAACCTTGCACATCTTCTCAAACCGATTCCCGGGCGGACCATTCATCTCAGAGTGTCTGCGATGTGACTACTGACAGGAAGGCATTCAGCTAAGCATATTCGATTGTGTGGGATGACTAGTCGTAAGCTAAGTACAAGACTTTCCTAGCTCTCAGTCTCCCCATCTATGTCAGTCCCAACTCCCCGTGTCTATGTGAGCTCAGAGCTGATTGTTGTTGTTTCTCTCCTAGCTGTCCGAAAAAGAAGCAAGTCCATTCTATGATGCATGGAAGCAGCCTGTGTTGGATTTGCTGACCGGAAGATCGACAGCAAACGCTAGCCATGTGAATGAACGGAGCCTTCCATCCAACGGCATCGGACCAATGATAAAGATATCTCGCTATTGCCGATTTCAACCAGTGTTGCTGCTTGGACGACGATTTTCGCTCTTGCTTGACATTCCAGCCCTTGTGGCAGTGAGCTTTGTGCACCTCATGTTCGTTGTCGTTTCGTCTTCTCGTTCAAGGTGAAGGTATCACTGACACTCTTCATCTCGCTGCGTCTTCCACGACGACGATCACAAGTATGGCTTGCGGCACAACTTCGCAACAGCCATCAAGTCGACAAGTCCGTCTCCCATAGAACTGTTCTGCATGGCCTTGAAGGTGTTCTGAACCTGCTGCAACTTGGCCTTGATGCCTTCGTCTTCGGGATACTTGGCACTGGCGGTGTTGAGGACTTGGAGGTGGCAGACCATATTGGTCACGGCTGGGGACTGCTGGTCGTACCACTGCAAGAAATCGATGATATCGCTGTCGATGACGGTGGTTTTGCCGCTGACAACCTGGTTGCAGCCAGGCTTGACGCAGGTGGACTGGAAGCCGGTGATTGCGTTGCCGTGTTGAGCTTGACCACGGAGCTGGAGGACACAGCGGTGGCAGTACAAGTGCAAGCAGTTGAGGGCACGGACGTCACGCTTGATTTGTTGGCAGCGGGAGCAACGAATGGCGCTAGCAATGGGCTTGCCGGCACGGTGGAGCTGTTCGAGATGCTTCATGTAGTTGATGAAGGTGTGTGAGATGGCTATGAAAAAGGGTCAGTATGGATTGGTTGATTGTGAAAGATACGACTTACCTGGTTCCTTGTCGTTCTTGTTTCTCTTGCCAGCTCTCATCACAGCTGGGGAAGGACTATCCTCAACGTCAATAGACTCTCTTCCACGCTTGCCGGCAGCAGCAGCAGCGGCTCTGGATCTGGTGGTCGGAGTGGTGGGGGAGGAGGGGTTGATGGATTCCAAGAGGCCAGGAAAGCTCTTCTGAATGCTTGTCATGCCGTGTGCGACAACGATGGCTCGAGGAGATTGACGAACCGGGGTCCCTGTCTCGACAGATGGTGCAATCGAGCCATTAGGGTTGTCCAAGGCAGCTGCGGTGAGATCCGAAAGGCTACGCGCGATGTTGTAGGGGGTGGCAATGGATCCATTCTCGGACTTGACAGATTGAGACATCAAGGAGATGACGGACGGATCTCTATCACCACCCAATGGAATGACAGATTGATCGCGATTGGCTTCAGTGGCGACTCCCTCCATGGCATTGTTGTTGATGGGTTGGGTAGGGCCGAGGTATGGGTAGTGTGGGTCGAACATCGGTTGCGCCTTGGCTGCAAGCTCCTCGTTCTTCTTCTTTTCAAACTCAGCGACACGAACAGCGACCTCGTGGCCGAATTTGAAGGTGTTGCCAGTCAACTCGGTCATGATGGCTGCGGCGATGAGGTTGTTGTCGGCCAGTGTGCCTTCTTCTTTGACGAGCGCATGGATGGCTTTGTTGAGTTGGGGTTTGTCGCTCATTTGGTAGAACATCCCTTCCACGAAATTTTCGTTCTCGATTGCACTTGGTCCGAAGGCCCGCTGACGCTCAGTGCGCTGGTTCCGGAACAGCTCGCTGCTGAGTTCTTCCATGATGCGGCGGATCTGATTGTCGTTCGCAAAGATCTTGTCTTTGATTTGTTTGAGCTTGATCTCAGTGGCAGCCTTCTCAGCCTTGAGTGTCTGTGCAATGGTGTCAAGTTCTTGTAGTTGGGTGCGGAGGGTGTCAGTGTTGTCGATGGAAACTTGTTGGAGTTGTGATGGGTCTTGTTGTTGAGGTTCAAGGTGCGGCAGGTCTGAAGGCATCCTGGTGAAGAACAAATAAGAAGGTGAAAGATAAAGAGGAGGAAGTGACCGCCTTTAAGTACCAGTGTCGAATTTTCACGTGCTCGCCGTTGAAGGCCGTCACTGCCAGTGAAGTGAAAAAACGTCACCGCCTGCAATTCTGGCAGGAGTGTCTTCACGTCCTCAACGTGATTTGCAACGGTTCTAACCGGTTGGGGATGGTTGTGAGGTGTCTTCCTCGGCGCCACAGATTGACCAAGTTTCAGATTTTGTTGATGGGCTTTGTTGAGGTTGAGATTGGATGCTGATGTGGTGAGTCTACTGATGAGCAGAGTGTCAGAGCGGAAGAGATGAGAAGGAGACGCCGAGGCAAGAGGTGGTGGACGAATGTCGAAGAGAACAAGATGAGGTGTCAGGTAGGAGGAGATTTATAGAAGCTGACGTGACTTTGCAGCGTGTCTTCTATATCTACGGTGACCACCGGCAGCGACATTGTCATCACGGTCACAGGTTGTGCAGGGCGCTTCTCTGTGTCAACCACTTCAGTCACTAGGTATTCAAGAAGGAGTGCTGCCTCCCCAATGCCAGTCAAGGCACATCACAGAGCGGCATATCAGTCACTAGTGGAGCTTACGTTCTTGTCCAGAGTCATCGGTCAAAAAAGCTTTCAATGCAGGAATTCTATTTGGGAGAGTGGCTTGCAAGATGCGTTGCAAGCTGACTTACTCGGCAGGAGCACCCTTGGGCCAATGCCGGCCAACAGCATCCTTTGATGCTGGATTGGCTCAACATCAATGGCGAAGGCTACTCATCGATATGGCTGACGGGATCCAGAGATTTATCGAGTTCAAGATTCAAGAAGGTCGTTGGAGCCGTTATAATGGCATGCTCGCACACCACCGTTCCCAAACACAGCTACCGAGGTATCCAACGATCCTTGTCAAGCTCCCGTCGGAAGACTGTTGTGGAGATATGTGCCAGCATTGGAGGTGCTATTGGATGCAATCTGCTCAACACTCATATCCTATGGCGAGCAGCGAGACCCAAAGGGCCTCGTATCGTGTTTGTCGATCAGTACAGGAATAGATCTCAAGATACGAGTGTATCAGTGTTTCTCTGTGGCTACGTTCAGTTACTATATGCCAAAAAGAGATCATTACGAGTGCCCGGAGCAGCGAACAACACCAGCAGGCTCTAATTATGAGTTTTGACTGACCTCGTCAGAACCTGGAAGGTGTGCTTCTGTGTCTTCCTCAAATTGAGCTTTTCGGTAGCCAAAATTTCAATTTGCTGTCCGACGAAGCTCAATTTTCAATTTACGTGCTCCACCACGAAACCACAAGCTCGTCTTGCCCACCAGCTTCGGCGGTGCCAAGCTGACCATGTTAGCTTCAATTGGCGGCAGCATCAAGTCTTGAAGTCCATCCACTTATTTCCACTCGCCAGACGTCCAGCATCCTTTTCGATCTTGCACTCCAGCTCTCGGCTTACACTTCGAAGCTCGTCCGCAACGATCCTGTCATACCCAAGACCTACTTCCGAGTCGCTTCCCTGTACGCCCCTCAAAGCTCTTTCCGTAGTGTCCGACCAACGATTCAGCTCTCTCTTCAGCGATTC
Source organism: Cladophialophora chaetospira (assembly GCA_030247875.1). Taxonomy (NCBI): domain Eukaryota; kingdom Fungi; phylum Ascomycota; class Eurotiomycetes; order Chaetothyriales; family Herpotrichiellaceae; genus Cladophialophora; species Cladophialophora chaetospira. Next base: position 811,401 of record JAPDRK010000011.1, read on the forward strand.
CAGTCGTTGGATCTCTCTCTTCTGCTTGGCTTCGAAACGGAATGGCGATTGATCACTGTTGGACTTGAGCAGGAGATCCAGCTCGTCGATCTGTTCCAGGCTTGCCAGGGCGCCAGCGACACCTGTGTCAAACCTTACGTTCTCTAGACTTTTGAGTTGCATCTGCCTTATGACTTCGGCATCGAAGGTTTCCGTGGCTGGTCCTCCCAGTGGTTCGGAGTCCAAACTGCTTCGGACATTGTTGTCGTGCTCTGCTTGAATAACACCACCATCGAGATTGCTATAGATCTTCTTCGCCGGTCTTGGATCGTCTGCGTCATCGGCGTCAGCCTCCCAGTACTTGATGTGGCCAAGAAGTAACCCATACCAGCTGTCGATGGTGCTGATCTCTTACCCTGATCGTTGACCTCGTAAGTGTCCTGTTCCATCTTGGCTGATTGATGGAGTCACAGTTGGCGGTACTTTGAGTAAGATAGTATGAACGAGAAAGCAAAGAGGTATAGATGAGATTGAGAGAGAGCGTCGACAGTGCTTTAGTAGCCAAGGATAAGAAGCAAAGAAGTTAGCGCGCACAAATTCCAGTGACGTTCCGGTGAATTCCAAGGTCCAGTGATGTGCAACATACTCATTCTTGTATGAGTGGAAACTCAAGGAGCGCATTCGTGAGAGACGCGAAGGTACCGTACAGCAATGTGAACGAGAAGAAAGCCGTCGTCCTTCGAGATTCCTGACCTTGCAGTCTCAACTCTGACAGACTGTCCGGAGAGCTCTCACCACTATTTCAACAAGAGTCTCGATCACATGCGAGAGACAGGCATTGAGACTTGTGCAGAGATCCATCACTCCGCAGCGCCAGGCCCATTGCCTACGGGTTGCGTCGAGAATGTCCCAGAGGGACGCAACTTGCCGGCACCCTTGAACCACTGCGGGATACCCGCAGCCCACTGCCATCGAGAAGAAACACTGAAGTACATCGGATGAGAAGATGGGCCGGGCGGTTCACACAATTTCAAGACCAGGCTTGACATCTGATGTCTCCTTGTGTCCAACAAGCCCGGAACGTCCCACCAGCTCTGATCTCTCAGGGGACGCAGCCTCGTCTTGGACGCACGAAACTGTAGATCTGTTCTCCAACGCGAAACAACATTTGGACTTGAATGGAGCGAGGATGTCATCGCATGCCGATGATTTGAGAGTAGCAGTTCTCTCTGACAGGAATTTGGGCTGCAGAATTTACGATCACTAACGAAAGTGGCACTTGAGCGCCACGTAGTCAAACCGCGAAATGAGAGGGAGCTCCGGCTACAACGCGTACCAGGAACAACGTCATCTTGCATTCTCTTCAAATTCTAGTGCGTACGATAGACACCCAATTTCACGGTATGGATGCCTGTCTGCCGCCAAATGCAGCACTAAACCGTCTATGACATGAAAAATTGGTCAGGAGAAAAGCGAGGAGAGTCTGCGTCTTGGAACCAATCGTCCCCCTCAAGCTCCTGCCGACGATTACCAGTCCGGCTTTTCATATGTGTTATCCGATTGGGTTCTCCTCTCCTCAATACGTGTCTGGGCCACTTCGACTTGTTCTGCGTGTGGAGATGGCCGCCTTTCTCCTGGTACACTTGCTGGGCGCTTACGCTCGAATTCGCTCTCACGCATTGCCAGCGCATGCATCCTGCTTTCGGTAAATTCATTCGGAATACCCTGGTCTGCAACATAGGTCTCGACAGCTTCGAGGTTTATTTCCACCTCTTCCCGGAGCTTTCCAGCTGGCAAATTGATGATGAGTGTCGTAGCCATGAGGTAGTAGTGCTTAAGGACATGGTTGAAGTCGTGGAATGGCTTTATGCATTGTCAGGATGTTGAGCTAAGGCAAGCAGCTGGGGACAACTTACAACAAGTTGATCATTCTATGCTTGGACAACCTCGTTCTGTGATGTATCAGGATGCGATTCGTGGTTCGTGGAAGCAGGCGTGGCCTCAAGGTGCGTTTCCGCCCATGGGTTCGTTAGTAGCGACTGCTTATTCAAGCTCCATGGGTTCGTCGGCAGCGACTGTTTGTCCAGACTGTTGTTATCGGATACTGTGGCCTGTTGCTGAGGAGGGACGTGTCTCGCAGAAGGACGGGCGAATTCGGGCTCGTACCACCCGATATAATGTGCTTTGCCCTGCGCATGTCTGATTCGATCGGCCTTGAGTATTGCCCGTTCGAGGGCAGCACAAGCGGATTCGGTAGTGCGAAACTGTATTGTCCAGTTTTGAGAGCCGGTACACAGTCTGTCAATCCTTTCAATCTGGGCTTGATCTCGCTTTGCAATGCAGACTCTGGCGAAGCTGTGATCTTCAGCACCGTACACGAAGAGGGTCCTGTGAAGGCCGGGGTTCGTCGGGGAGGAAGGATAGGAAGCTGTCAGGCAATCTGATTGCGGCGTAGGCGGCTGGCTTTCTGAGGAAGACGATTGAATCTCGGGTCCTTGTGAGTTCAAAGCCATTCTTAAGCTAAAGAGTGGATGTTCTGTTTAAAAGTAGATGCAGATAGATGTGGTGGTCCTCGAGCCGTTAAGATTGTTGTCGAAGTACTAAATAGTGTGAGGAGAGAAGAATCAGGCCGAGGTGAATGAGACTAAAGTAAGGGTGCCCTTATATTCTGTGGCTACAGCACAAGTGGCAGTTGGCAGATGAAGCAGTTCGAAGGGAAGGAGCGATATGCGGGCCGCAGTGAGAACCGTCAGGCCCAGAGGGTGTCTGAATGGTTGCACCTGCGCATGTGGAAACCGTGGCGCAATTGCAACGGTCGTGGTTCGCTTGCCATCTCAGCAGTTCAGGTCAGAGCCTCTACCTCCTGGCACGTGTTCTGCTCATGTTGTCCCCCAGGTGCATGAAGGATGACGGACCAAGACACAGAGTGCTCCTCGACGATTTCTCCGATGCGGGTGGGCTACTTTCAATAGCATGGAGAGTCGCCACCTCGCAATGTTATTTGTGCATCAATCCAGGAAGATCTCCCTCATCTCTTTCATCCTTTTCGTCGTCTTCCGGCCAGTACCTCTCAAAAGTCTCTTCCCAGTCACGAACCGATCCGGAGGCCAAATCTTCCAGGTCGAGCCTTGTTCCGATAGCACGATTGTTCTCGTCAATTCAGTATTCTTCACCTTTTGCCAACAACACAGTGGAGCCATGAACCTCCAACTGAGGAGTTTTCCACTGCTCCTCTTTGGCGTAGAGCTCTAGTTCTTTGTTGATATCGTCAAGGATGGATTCTAGTTCACTTTTGACGTCCTTGATCGCCTCAAAGCGTATATCTCTGCCGGCCCGATATTTGAGAAGAACCATTGCACCTTGCACAATTGCCTTGGCGACAGCACGGATATGTCCCAATGTTTGTAGCGCGGACACAATGTCTTTCCTCTTCGGACCGTCTTTACCCTGATCGAGAGCAGTGTATGCAAGCACAAATGCTGATCTTGCGGCTTCGGTGCGGAGCGATGCCTGCATTCAGAGTCAACAAACCTGCGGTGCTTCTTGCATTGAGGATTCTGCCTTTGGAGATCTCATATGTTTGGTAGTGACTTACGACTGTCACAGGGTCATCACGACGTGGCTCGCCATCGTCCGACATGGCATCTCCAGCTACAGAATTGAACCAGTTGGTTGGGATCTCAGTCTCAACGAAGACATCGACTGCAGTCCCGGGAAAGTCAGAGAAAGAGCCCGGTGTAGCGTTTTCGAAAAGAGATTCTGAAGATGATGAAGATGACATGACTCCGGAAAGAGGGAGGCGGAGGATGGACTCAATTCTGTCGGGAGTAGAACAAGGTCGTGAAAGCTCTCACGGTTATCACAACGCGTGGCTGGCAGTCCGCGAGAGCGAATTGTCGACTGGGCGTAAAGTCGTGGTCAACGAGACGGGCAGAGGCGTATAAGAAGACGGGAGAGTGTGAGTGAAAGATTGTGCAGACTTGGTAGAGAGTGAAGTGAAGAAGTGAGGTGTCTCTCATTTGAAAGTGATGAGTTGAGTGACAGTGGATTTCTCATAACTTCAGTTGTCCTTGCCATATCAACCGGCCCGGTTCATCGGGCCCCAAAATTGTCGTGGGTTTACTTGATACCTCACCAGTTTGCCTCGAGGCTTCTCCTTTCCGAGTTTCTCATCGAAGGCAATGTTCAGCTTGCTTGGCGTCGAAGTCGAGGGACTTCCTGACCTTGATCGATGCTCGACGTTTTCCTTCTGAAGAGGGGCGTCTGCTTTGTTGCCCTCACTTCGCTGCTCCGATGACTCTTCACTGCCTTTGTCGGTGGCAGTGTTGTCGTTCTCAAGCCTATACAGCATTCCTTGCAAGACGGTCTTCAGATCCTCCTTGGTCTCGCATCTCGTTAGCTGTTCCTTCGCAAGAACCTTCATATCCGACACGCTTGCTCTCTCCGTGCCTCTCACCCTTTCGAGGATGTTCCAACCCGGCGTACCGGGCTTCACGGCTCCTTCCTTGATTGGCTTTATGGTGCGCATGAATTCTCGGATGATTTCCCAAATCACATTCCCGGGCGCATTGGTCTTGATGCTGCCAGCCTTGCAATGTGACCGAGAGACTTTGTAGCCGAGACCGAGAAGCGCACCGCGCACTGCATCTTCCGAAGGAGTGGCGCAGTGGATTATTTTCGCCAGATATGTGGGCATGAAGAAAAACGGAGCAATGTCAGGCTTGTTCGTTGCCAATCGTGGGATGATCCGCGCATCAGGCGCTGCCGCTCCGTTTGCCTCTGCCGGGCCCGTGTCGCCATTCATAGAAGCCGAGAGGGTGAGATCTTCCTCGAGAGCTAGTGTAAGCATTCCCTCGAGTCTATCTGTGGTGCCATAGGTCTTCTTGTCCAGCGAAGGAAGCTTGTCCAACATCTTTTGCACAAAGTACGAATTGTGTAGTGGACCTGCCCACATGGGTCCGCTAAGGTGCATCCTTGACCCACAATGCTCACAATTCTGACCTGTCGCAGCGACTTGGGCAAAGGAGAACTTGTAGAAATTGTCGCCACTCTTGGACGTCTGCGGTTGGTTTCGGAGCAACGGTTGGGTGACCCAAGCACCGCAACCGTTATCACAACTGTAGACGGCCATGCTTGTGCCGGCGAGAAGCTTGACATCTTGTGGTTTGCGATGCACACGGATGAACAAGCGTGCGTAGTAGTCGATGTAGAGGGACAAAAGTGGCTCTATCGCAAGGCCGTATTTCGCGGCTGACATGGCGATCCCGTTGAGTATCAATCTCAACCCACCCTCGTGAGAGTGCGCACCCTTGATTGGCATGCCGCCATACAGGGCGAAGGTCTTTTCGGGGTAGCCGGTGGAAGCAAAGACCCCTGCATCCGTGCAGGTAACGCAGAGCATTCCACCATCTTGGAGAGCTTGCAGGCTACAATCGAAGAACATGGCTGCGGTGCCGTACGGGTCAATATCGATGACATCGAATCGATGCACATATCCTTCCGCAGCTCTTGAATGCTCGTTTCCGACTTTGCTGTACATGAAGGCCCGTGCATCGCCCAGGTTAGAGCGCACTTTGTCCTCCACCTTGTTGTGCTTGATGTTGAGTTCGATGTTCTCGACCGATGCTGAAGATAGGTCATTCGCGACGATGTTCGTGGCGAAGGGTATCTCATTGGCGTATCGTAAGGCTCTGAGGCCAGTCGCAGACAAGGCATCGAGTATCGAGAAAGGCATCTGCCTTTTCTTGCTGGCACTTTGTCCTTCGCCGTTTGTCGTAGCTTGCGGATATCCATTCTGCGTTGGTGCTTCACCTTGCTCGTTCTGGATGACATCAGGATCGGCCATCAGCTCAGCCACGGCTAAATCGTCCTCTTCGTCGTCAAACTCGTCATCTGCCTTTGGCCTCTTTGACGGCTCTCCAGCGGGATTTCCCTGGAGCGAATCTTCCAGTTCATCTGCTTTGCGCTTTCGTGGGTTCGGTGGTTCAATCGTATTGTCAGCTTTGTCGTCCGACTGTATAGCAGCCAGATTCTTTAGCCGGCGCTTGTCTCTCTTGCTTTTGGCATGCTGAACCTTCTGCTTGAACCTTAACTGCTTCCCAAGCAACGCCCCTTCGCCATAGACAGTGATTGCGAGGACACTCAGGTCTCGGTTGAACTGTTGGATAGGGTTGTAGAAGACGGCTTGATTACCCTCTTCGTTGTTCCTGTTGTGCTTGGCCGACGAACGCGCTTGGTCTCCGTCAGTATTGTGCTTCTGACGCTTGTTGGCGGTCGAGTTTTCTTCGGCGTACGGAGCAAGCACGGAAGCGAGACCTTCACGGACCTGTCTGTACTTCTTGCCATCAATTATAGTAACTTCGGGCGGTTCAGGTGACGCCATCTTGGTGCAAGAGGATGTTGCGAACTTCTTGTACTGCGGTGGTGAAAAGATTCGTGATGTGAATCTTGAGACGCGTCGCCCAACAAGTCCAACTTGCAAGAATCCCAGCCAACGTGCAATCCTCATCACCTCACCCCGTCCTTCTTCCTACCGCCTCAGAATATGATAGACCTGGTAGAGGCGTGTTCATGAAATGCTGATAGAGGGAGGTCCGCGTTCTCTGATGATACTGAAACGTCCGACGAGTGCCAAGATTGTTAAAACGGCTCGACTTGAGTTCCGTTTCGGGATGGGTGAGATGCCGCTCTATGCTCGCCAGTCTTGTAGTGGAGTGGCTTCATGCACATCAGGCACAACCTGTAGAGTAGTTGAACGTCCTGGATAATGAACATTCATATTTAGCTACTACTGCTTCTGCTCCTCCCTAACCATAATTGAACTTCTGGTTTGCCGTATGGCTTTGCACGCAGCATTTGGGTAATTCAAATGTCGCATGGGAAGCGATCAAACATAATCATACATATGCGTGACTCGCTAATACGGAAGCTACTTTCCACCCTAGCTTCTACGAGTGATCGGGTTTGCATGGTGATCAACTTTCGACTCTTGCCGACAACACGCCTGTTGATTTCTTGACCTAAATCCTTGATCAGAAGCAAACATGTTTGAATGTTCAGTCGGTTTACCAACCGGGGTACCATTGAGGTTGTAGTTGACACAACAATAGCTCGGCATCAAGTCGTAGTTTCACGGAAGCAGAAATATCGGCGTTCGCATACAAATGGTAGTATGCTGCTACTCTACCCATTCAGTCCGTCGAAAATCCACTTGTCGCAGCACTCCATGGTGACTCCGAGAGCGGGTTCAGTCTCCATGTCGTTCATCGGTTGGGCGAGGGCAGAATGGTGGGTGGCAGATCTCGTCTTGTCCAGTTAGAGGAAAAATTGCCATACATGTTGTGTCAAGAAACAGCCGAAGCATGGCCTGGGCATTCAGGCGTGCACCCGGTTGGTCGCCGCGGATCGTAGTAGTCTTCGTCGTCTGTCAAATCGCTGTCCTCGAGATCGACTGCCCTGTTCTCGGTGGGAGCATCGGCATCCTCTTCTTGCTTCATGTCGACCTTGGCCTCATCCTCGGCTGGAGCAAAGGCATTTTTGAAGCCACCCTTCTTGAAACCTCCGCCACTCGACGCCGCGCTTTTTGCCGGTGCACCCAACTTTATTTGCATCAAAGGGCCCTTCTCTTCCTTCTTTGGCTGAACCTGTCGTTGCATCTCCTTCATCTCCTTGAGTCTCTTCTTGTGTTGGTGGTCGTAGGACGATTCATGAGCTTCGAACTCGTTCATGCGACTGTAGCCTTTTTGACACAAAGCGCAGAAGAAGGCACTACGAGCTTGTTTCGCAGATTGGGTGTTTGCGGGAGGAAGAGTAAAACCTCGCTGGGAACAAGCGACTAGTCAATAATGCCAGAGCAAAAGCAGCACAGAGCACACAGCTGAGCGTCAAAGAGCTGAAGTTGTTGGACGCGACTTACCGGAGGCATCTTTGCGGTGGTGTGGGCTCTTGAACAACCAGTTGCTGGGACCGCGACCGTATAGGCCTATGAGAGGACGGAGTGTCCAGGCGTTGACTAACAAGCAAAAGAGATTCTGATCACAGAGAATTGGTTAGGCAGAGACAATTACTCCGTAGCACCGCTGCAATTGCCGCCCTCCGTAGCCCCTCCTCGTTTCAGCCGCATAGAAGCGCCAATCGGTTGCCGACCTCAATCGGGGCGGTCCACATGCTTCACTCCATCCACCTCCTCCGTTAATAAGGCTTGCCATTTCTTTAATAAGTTTTTCTCCACCAGTCGGTGTTCTTCGGTTCCTTGCCCCAACGAAGCGTAAGGGCCTCCAGACATAGTTGATCATGATAGAATCTGTCCTCCTGCACAGAAGAACAAGCCACCTTCAGCCGTGATATCAACCTGCTTCGGCGTCGGCGAGCTCAGGCGGTCCCCGGAGTCTCTCTGTAACATCAAACCACAAGCAAGGCCCATGACTATCACCGATCCTTGCGATCGTCGCGATGCGCCTGATCAATGTCAAAACGACTCAATTGGAGGAATTCCCGAGTGGACGTGTTCCCAAATATGCCATTCTCTCTCACCGCTGGGAAGCCGACGAGGTCAGCTTTCAGGACATGGGCCAGCAGAAAACCTTCGGCAAGAAAGGTCTTGCTAAGATTCAATCAGCGTGCTGGCAGACCCGGAATAGAGGCCTTTTGTACCTATGGGTCGACACCTGTTGCATTGACAAGACCAGCTCGTCCGAATTAGGCGAGGCAATTAACTCCATGTACAGGTGGTATCAAGAGGCGGAGATTTGCTTTGCCTATCTCACCGACGTCGAGGCGCACAAACAACCGGATATCATGGGTAGCGTGTGGTTTACCAGAGTAAGTTTGCCATTCTCTTAGGGAGTCACAGCTCGTCTCATCCGAGCACGAGCAATCGTTCGATATGCTTCCCTGCTTGCGCCGTTGTCGCAAAAAGCGACCCGTGTGAGGTGGCGACTGATAAATTGCAGGGTTGGACACTACAAGAATTGATCGCGCCGAAAATCGTCAACTTTCATGATCGCAATTGGGTCCCTTTAGGCACCAAGGATGGCCTGTCGCACCATCTCTCCCAATTCACTGGCATTCCCATGAATGTTCTTGTTGGGCACGACAAGCCTTCAAGTTGTTCCATCGCGCAAAGAATGTCATGGGCGTCCAGGCGGCAAACCGAACGAATCGAAGACCGAGCTTACAGTCTGCTGGGTATTTTCGACGTCAGTATGCCAATGCTGTACGGAGAGGGGGAGAAGTCGTTCGCCAGACTACAAGAGGAGATCCTTAGACATTCGGACGATCAATCCATATTCGCGTGGGACCGCGGCTTAGACGGATCCTTTGGTGAACACAGCGGTCTACTGGCAACATCTCCATCCAACTTTGTCACATGCCGAAGCGTTTCCCGCTCCTCTCAAGGACTGCCAAATCTTGGCCGCTTCGAGCTAACTAATGTGGGCCTATCGATCTCCCTTCTGACCATCCCATGGACGATGGAGACTTACCTTTGCATCTTACACTGTACCCTGAAGGACTGTCCCGACTTCAGACTCGGAGTCTTCCTTGAACGATTATTCTCCTCGCAAGGTGCAGAACAGTTCGCTCGCGTAGCTTTCAACGGCAATACTGTTCTACGTGTCCCATTACAGACGGTCCTGCAGGATGTCCATAGGAGGGTCAGGCTCATTCACGTCCGACCGAATATCAACGACGCACCACTTCGCCGGTGGTATGGATTTCGGCTTCATGAGTTTGAGGTACCAGAGTATTCGATCGACGAGCTTTACAGAACCACTTTCCACTATCGCGCGACTCTTCGCGCCTTCACGCGCTACACCAGAGAGGAAAAGCGTGCTGCGAGGCAGTTTTACCCTAACGGACTCGAGGGTTTGCCCCCACGACCGCTGTTCTTCGCAATGCCTCGGGGGCGTAGCGACGGCACGGAACCAATCAGAGGTACCACGGCAATCTTCTACATTCCTCCTTCAAAGAAGGATAAGAAGGGTGATCGTGTTTGCTGGATGAAGTTCGGCTTCGATAAGGACTTCTGCCCGATGGTGATGTTCGGCCGACGGAAGTCACTGTGGGGAGGCAACGCAGCTCATCTTGCAGCTGACGAGGAATCATACATCGATGCTGAAGAAGACTTCGGTAAACACGCCCTGCTTTTCAGAAATGATTGGATCAATCAGCTCCACGCCTCCGAAGAGGACAGAGAAATCGCGGAACTCTGGCGACTGAGGCACTACTGTGTCCTGAAAGGCCATCGGGACATTGGCCTTGACAGGAAAATCGAATTCTTGGGTCTGCATATTTCCATTCGGTTGGAGCCTATACCGCCGAACTACACACCGGAAGGACGGCCGATCTCTTTACTACCAGGTATGAATGTCTGGACCATCAGAGTTACGCCCTGGGGAGACCACAGCAAAAACGGGGGAAACAAGGCTGCACAGAGGACCGGAGAGCTTTTCTTGCGAAGTATAGACGATATCTTCATGGCTGCTTGATCTTCGGAGAAATCCCGTACGGGGAAAGCGACCGACTGCTCGTTCTACCACCCGCCCAGCATCTCGGGCCGCTGTCGCCATGTTGACAGACAGCAGCGCAGCAGCATATTGAGCGTTGCAAGGCCCGCTAAAGCCGGTATTGATCCCTCGGAGGTACCACAAACTGGAACTAGGAATTGGCACGGCAAAGCATGGCCGTTGTACGCTATTTCTCCTGACACCCATTCCTGATCTTTCACGTTCAACTGGAGTGTCGTCGTCGATTCCATCCTCTTGACGGTGCAACCAGGGTTGTTAGGGCGCAAGTCGATGACGGTGGTCAACAACCGTGTCAAATACTCATCCACAGCAACCCGCACGCTACACAGATAATCACGAGATACGCATCGAGAAAAGCCTTTTAAGGCGTCCGGTGCATCATGGACTTGGTGGTGGAAAACCTCGCTGTTGCAATGCGCCTCGGCTCGATGTGAACTGTCCACGAAGTATGGCCCATATAGAAATTATGATAGCGTACCTTGTTCTTTCTACTACCATAATTGCTCCTTCATGGAAGGATGCATAGTGGAAGGGAATATGACTTTCACAATGCAGATCATGAAGCTGCCACAGATGTTACTGCTCCGGTCAGATACCGACATGCCAGAGATGAAATTGGGTTGTGATTGTTGCAAGATAGGGCGTAAGCATACTCGCGTAGATCATATGCAGAATCCAATCGCTTCCTGGTCGAGTTGTAGAAGTGTCATCACTCCCAAGTACACGCACAAAAACAGAAAGCAAATCAAGTATATATTTTGTAGTAACACAAATTTCTTCGCAATCGACCATAGGATGTGGAAAACAGGGCTTCCCGTTCGCTCAGCCGTACTTAAGCCACATGCCGGTCAGTTAGTACTAAGGTCGGTGACGACTTGGGAATCCTGGCTGTCGATTGTTTTTGTTTTTGTGCGAAATTATAAGTATTGGGAATTAAACGATTTCTGTATTTTGAATGGGTTACGAATTGTTTGTGTTTCAACAAAAGCGGCCATGAGGTCAATGCTGGGACCTGTTCTGCGGCCTGAGCAAGGTTGTTCAGGTGGGGTATTTCTCTAAGAATTTGAGGATGGGGGCCAAGGAAGGAGGGACGGAAAGTCGCGACACGTCTTTTCCGAGTTCTTGACCTTGACCTTCGCTCCTGAAGATGCATTTCCAGGGAAGCAATGAGTCTCATCATTTTAGGGAAAGAGCACCCCCATATCCATCGTGCAGACTGTCGCGCTTGATATAGGCGTCGTCTATTTCTCCTCTCGGCACGAACTGATCACGTCCAACCCCGCACTTCGCTTTGACTTCCACTGAGTGCCAATGGGATTGTCACTGACCACCTACTGAGGCGAGCCTTTGCGGTGCTGAGTCAGTATCGTGCATCCTGCTTTGGGCCTGGATCAAGGACCATCACGCGGTCGCAAGATGCTATCGGGTAGCTTCCGCAGACTCCCTTCTGTTGACAACAGGTTCCTATCGTGCTATCCTCCGTTGCTCAGCGGCATGATCCTGGAGGATTGACAATCACCACTATACCTTGTCGAGAGCAAAAGAGTCGCCAAGATGCCTATTGTCGGAAAGGATACCCCGGAGATGGTGGAGATACCAACAGCCACACTGCGGAAGATCTCTGCGTCGAGAGTTGACCCCTACACTCGCTATGTCGCATATCGATTGTTCAAAGATCTCAATATACCTGTTCAAGGCGGTAGGAATATCAATTCAGCACTCAGCAATCTCCCTGTACACTTGACTGTTGCAGATGACCGGTTGTCCTTTGGGTGGGGTCTCTCGAATGTCATTCGCAATCAGGCTGTTCATGAAGGGTCTTATGAGCATTTAGCTGTGATGATAGCATTGGGTGAGAGCTTTCATGAGCCCGTGAGTCTTCTCATCGATTGACGATCTCCCACTCAACCTCACTTTGGTGGCACGAGTCTCTGATGTGATCCTTCAGTACTCTGCTCGGGTCCTCATGGACATGGCCAATGCAGCAGCCGGCCCTGATGATGTGACACCTCACTTCAGTCAATGGAAAGCGGCCCTGCATGGCTGTAATGGCATCTTCGCGGCAGCGGAGTTTGGCATGCTTGCCGAGGAATATCTTCGACTCGACCCTCTACCGGTCGTCGTTCCTGCAAATGTCCCCAGAGAAAAGATCTTCCCGCCGCGCCTTATTGCTAATGGATTGCGTGCATTGATGGCAGTGACCCGTGGCGATCAGAAGCAGGTTACCTTCACGGGCAGCGGCGTCATATCCTGGTTCGGTGCAATTTCGGAGTGGCTATGTGACCTTCGAATCGGTGTCTACGACTCAAGCGGCAAGGAACTGCGCCTCACGCACCCAGGTCAAGAAACTCAAGTCAATTTGGTGTTTGTCAAGGAAGCCAGCGTCAGGACGTCATTCGAGGTACGGCAATCAAACGGATTCGGCGTCGAAGAGCTGTCGCTAGTCGACAAATCTTACTCTCCCGTCTTGCACACCTTCCGTTTTGGAGGTCGAGTCGCATGGCAATCACTTCTTCCTCGAGTTTTTGGCAAAAGCTTCCATTTTCTCGACCACGATCTCTCTAAACTATTGGGAACCATGATTGGCAGTGCGGCGAGGATGTTCGAGGGTCTCGCGCATGGCAAAGGACACGAGGAGCATGGGGAATTGGTGTCAATTCAGAACCAGAGCAATACTGCGTCTTATGGAGCTGGACTTCTTGAGACGCTCAGCAACTGGCTGCCCGAACTCAGACGCTTTCAAGGTCGAATGGAACGCTCTCTGAAATTGGAGTACGGCGACGCCGCAGAGTCTTATGTCGAAAGTCTAAGCAAGATACGGAAAGCTTGCCACTGCGGGATCTGCTCCGACAAAGATGAGGTCGACAAGGACAAAGAGGGCCACCCTCCTGATCACGGATACTGCCTCGCTGTTTTGGTGGAGACGATTATCTCGCTGGGCTTGGCTCTATCGAGGATGGTCATCACCCCTCGGCTCTTCCCCAACAGAGCAGGCATTTACAGCTTCTATGAGAGCCAGGTTTCAAGGAGAATGGAGGCCCGGGGCCTGCACTGGACAGTCCATTTCAAGTTGGTTTATGGCAATGTGTGGAATGCATGTGACGCTGTCCGTCTGGCGACATCAGTGCACATTTTTGCTGGTTCGCGGCCTGAGAAGGATCTCCCAGAGAACCTGGTTGCTTTGTCGCATGAAGGATGCTGTGCGTACTTTATGGATCTTGAGAAGACGTTGAAGTCGACCGGAGATTGGTCGCAGGTGAGGTTGGTTCGAGTCGTCCCTGGTGGGATCAACGTGAACGAGAAGGTGTTCGATCGTGCTGCTATGGGCCCAGTAGAGGATGTTGATCCCGATGATCAGTGGGAGGAGGTAAGTCACCTCAATCACCAGGTCACCCCTCGTTGTCGATTTGTGCAACATCCTTGTCTCCAAACCAACTGGTTCATACTGACGTATTCTAAAGGTGAGCTATGAACATTTGCCAGAGCCATTGTTCTTGAAGTGAGGGCTCTCAGGGGTGTCCATTAACAGCTGGCCTTGCTTCGAAGGAAGAGATCTTTGGGTGGCTACGGGACATGTGCAGGATCGAGGAAGACACCATCAAATATCATGTGCAAAAAGACACCATATGTTGTCGAGGAGGACTGGTTCTGGGAGCTTCTTCTCGGAAGTGAAGGAGTTAGGTTAACGAGGCGAAAGACGGAGATGGTTCGGCGACCACTTTATGGGCTCAACTAACCTCCATTTATTTGTGGACATCGTCAATTGTGCATTCATTGGTAGTTTAGGGCTTGTTCTAGGCACCAATTCGAGAGCTGCAAGCGAAGCTTGGATGCTGATTACTGTGTTGCCTCAGCTCTGATTCGCGCCTAGCAATATCCGAGCATGTCCGACGAGGGGCTCCAAGCTCCACTATCAATGACGAAAGGTTAATGTTTGAGAGACTTCACCTTCTGCCAGGACGTGGACGTCAAATAAACATCGTCGACCTCACTGACGTTGCCTTCCTTACACGACATATAGCTCATCGTCTGCTGAACGCCTTGGAACGGGTCCTTGGACTTTTGAGTGTGGTCCTTCGCCATGGCCGCATCGGCGCTCCTAAAAAGCAGATGCCGGCGAGCTTCATACCTCAAGGTTAGCCCTAACGGCCCGTCCAGCCTATCGCGTTTCGCTCGAGCTAAACACCTCGCAGAAACTGGCCAAGGCTGAAGATCTCCTCGACCACTTTCCTCATGGTGCGTATGTAGGCTGGTCAGGTTTTACGGGTGTTGGATATCCGAAGTATTTCGACCAGCTTGTATCCCCCCGACCCTCCGCTAACTGGCCACAAGAAAGGTACCCACGGCGCTGGCCGACCATGTTGAGAAGAATGGCCTGCAGGGCAAGCTCAAATTCAATCTGTACTGCAATGCTGCTCACCTCTCTGCCGTTCATGCCACAAGCTAACCAAGATCCGTAGCTTCGTGGGCGCCTCCTCCGGTGCAGAGACGGAGAACCGATGGGCGCGACTTAACATGATCGAGCGGCGCGCCCCGCATCAGGTCGGCAAGGAAATCGCCAAGGGCATCAACAATGGCAATATCAAGTTCTTCGATAAGCATCTGAGCATGTTTCCCGTTGACCTTATGTATGGGTTCTACACCAAGCATAAAGCGAACAATAGGCTCGATGTGGCTATCGTTGAGGCCAGTGCCATCACGGAAGATGGAGGGATTATCCCTGGTGCAAGCGTTGGCGCGAGTCCGGAAATCATTCAGATGGCAGACAAGGTATGCGCGAAAGAGCTTAACGAAAGGAAGGCTTGGCCGGAGTGCTTACGAGTGGTATAGATCATCATCGAGGTCAATACCGCTGCTCCCAGCTTCGAGGGTCTACACGATATCACTATGACAGATCTACCACCTCGAAGAAAGGTAAGTCTGCTCTCCAACGAAGCCCAACGGAGCCTGACGACTGTAAACAAAGCCATACCTCATCATGGCACCAGAAGACCGCATCGGCACACCTCATATACCAGTCGACCCTGAGCGAGTTGTGGCCATCGTTGAATCAGACTACCCCGATCAAACGACCGAGAATGCGCCAGAAGACGACACCTCACGAGCTATCGCGCGGAACTTGATTGAGTTCCTAGAACATGAAGTCACGCACGGCCGGCTCCCGAAGAATCTCCTCCCTCTGCAGTCGGGCATTGGAAATATCGCAAATGCCGTGATTGGCGGTCTTGCTGTGAGTATATGTATTGCCACACGAAACCTGACTCGCTGACTTGAGGTGTAGTCAGGCGGAGCGAATTTCAAGAACCTGAAAGTGTGGACAGAAGTGCTGCAGGACTCCTTCCTCGACCTGTTCGACAGCGGCAACCTGGACTTTGCTACCGCGACATCCATCCGTTTCTCGCCGGGCGGCTTTAAGCGCTTCTATGATGGTGTAAGTACAACCTATAAAGTAGTCATCTTCGCGATAAGCGGGATTCATGCTTACCGTACCTTCTACAGTGGGAGAACTATCACGCCAAGCTCCTCCTCCGATCCCAACAAGTCTCGAACTCACCTGAAATCATCCGCCGGCTCGGTGTGATTGGCATGAACACGCCCGTTGAAGTCGACATCTATGCACATGCCAACAGCACCTGTGTCATGGGCTCTCGCATGCTCAATGGTCTCGGAGGTTCGGCCGACTTCCTCCGGTCCGCGAAGTATTCGATGATGCATACGCCCAGCACGAGACCGTCCAAGACGGATCCTACAGGCGTGAGCTGTATTGTGCCCATGTGCACGCACGTCGATCAGACGGAACACGACCTGGACGTCATTGTGACTGAAATCGTAAGTGTACCCTGGTATTGGGCAGGTGCTTCAGGCTGACACTTTTGAACAGGGTCTAGCAGACGTGCGAGGCATGTCGCCACGCGAAAGAGCTCGAGAGATCATCAAGCACTGCGCACATCCCGACTATCGACCCATTCTTCAAGACTACTTCGACAAAGCTGAGTTTGAATGTCTCCGCAAAGGCATGGGACACGAGCCACATCTGCTGTTCAACTCCTTTGACATGCATAAAAACTTAGTCGAGAATGGCACGATGAAGATCAGTAGTTGGAAATAGATGGTGCAGAGACAAGCCAGAACAAGACTGCTTGCCTTGATGGGAACAGTAATATCTAACCTGAGTCGATTGCCAATTCTTGACCGGCATCTCCTTGCCGGGATTGGTTTGTGGGACACAATCAGAGGGACGTCAGAAACTGTATCTATCCATGGGAAGGACCATTCAGATTGAGGTGAATGATATCCCCTTCAAGCGCCAGCGTAGTAGCCCTCAACCCCATCAGGTCAACGTTCGGCTGTGCAGGTTGTGTTCGCGAGGTTAGGCCATCTTTCGGGTTCTGCACATCGTGTCTGCGAGGTTAGACCATCTACGAAGCCTCCGCCCATTTCAAGGAACAGATCGAAGACGAGCTTAGTAGGGATGGCCCGAGCACCTAGCCAAGCACACCAAAGAGGAGCTCGTGAGATGATGACTAAACATGTGAGCTGGAGAGGCACCTAGAGAGGTAGGTGCACCTAGCTGAGAGGCCGGAGCCGCTCCGGGGATACTCTTCATACAGCTCGTGAGCGGGGCTGGACAACATCGTATTGCATCCTGTCGACCGCAGGTTGAGACATCTGTCACACCATTGCTGACCCTTATTGCGCCATCGGCGACGAATAGCTATGCGGCGTCGAAGTAGGGAGGATAGGAGATATAAAGTATCGCAACTCCCACAGAAATTGAGTGCTTGCCTCAGAGTATGTGTCTGCTCAGCCGTACCTGGATACTTAACAAGCTCCGTTGAACGACTGCTTTGCGGTTCTCGGTCGATGCGTCCCCCATACCATTCGGGCAAAGTCACCTTGCAAACCGTGCTGACATGGGTTTCATCCGCCTCCACTGAACGTCCGCTCGGCGAGCGACAATAAGCCGAATTCTTCGGCGACAGGGCATTTCGCCCATGTTGTCAGCTTCGTTCATGTATATCATTCTGACCAATCTTTTCCACTTGGTCAGGGCCTGATCACGGTGAGATTTGCGGCTGCTTGGACTCCAGAGGAGTACAAATATCGAGTCTAGCCGAGTCGAATCTTGGAGTATTTGTGCTTTCTCGAGCTGTGTATGAGGAGAATTTCACGAAAAGCAGTCATCTTCAAATTGAGATCAGCATGGATCCAACGTTTTACCGCACAGCAGCTGAAGCAATCGCCGCACCTGCAGAGGAACTGGCGTATGTGGTGGCTTTTGATAGGAAAGAACAGAAACATGACGCATTGACAGTGATTGACCTGAATCCAAAGTCACAAGCCTATGGCCAGGTCGTTGGCTGGACGGAAGTCCCGGGGCTCGGAGACGAGCTGCATCATTTTGGCTGGAATGCTTGCTCTTCGGCACTCAAACATGAAGGCCACAACATGGATGGCTTGCAACGTCGTTTCCTGATTGTACCAGGACTTCGGTCGTCAAACATCTATGTTTTCGATGTCGGACCAAATCCTTGCAATCCCAAACTAGTCAAACAGATAGATGCGAAGACTCTGTCCGATAAAGCTGGCTATTCTCGCCCACACACCTTGCATTGTGGCCCAGATGGGGTGTTTTTGACATGCCTCGGTGGACCAGAAAACAATCCTGAAGGACCGGGTGGAATTGCTCTGCTTGATCACTCCACGTTCGATGTGTTGCGTGCTTGGGAGACGGACCGCGGACCACAGCATTTCCATTATGATGCTTGGTGGCACTTGAACAAAAACGTCCTCATCTCAAGTGAGTGGGGAAGTCCATCGATGATTGAGGGAGGAGTTGTGCCGGAGCTGTTGTTGGCCAATAAATACGGCCACGCCATTCACTTCTGGGACCTGGCCAAGGGGAAGCATCATCATCGTGTTGACCTTGGTGAGGAACACCAGATGGCCCTCGAAGTCCGTCCGTCTCATGACCCAGAAGCTACGTGGGGCTTTGTCGGTGTGGTCATCTCAACAAAGGACTTGTCTGGAGCCATATTCCGGTGGTATCGTGAAGGCGATGAGTGGAAAGCAGAAAAGGTCATCACGATTCCAGCCGAGCCTGCCGACGAGGATTCGTTGCCGCCACTTCTGAAGGGCTTTCAAGCCGTGCCACCACTTATAACGGACATTGATCTGTCTGTGGATGACAAGTTCCTATATGTCGCCTGCTGGGGCACTGGCGAGATGAAGCAATATGACGTGTCTGACCCGGCACATCCAGTTCAGGTAGGGTCAGTCCGACTTGGAGGGATCAAAGATCGAAGAGCGCATCCGGCAAAGCCTGATCTTCCGCTGTCGGGAGGTCCACAAATGGTCGAGGTCTCAAGGTCTGGCCGTAGCATATACTTCACCAACTCGCTCTATGGCGCGTGGGATGATCAGTTTTACGGCACCGACCCTGATGTTGGCGCATGGATGGCCAAGGTGGATGTCAACCCTAATGGTGGTCTGGCGATTGATAAGAGCTTCTTCCCGCATGGAGAGGCCTTCAAGGGTCTGCGACCGCATCAAATCCGCCTTCAGGGCGGGGACGCTTCATGTAAGTTGCTCTGCTCAGTCGTTGATCTGATAATGCAACGATTTTTGAAAAGAGATTGACCTTAGGCGTCGCATTTTTGTGTCACCAGCTAAGCAAATACCGGAGGACAGAATTGCAAGCTAACAAATTTTCCAGCCGATTCGTACTGCTATCGAAGCAGCAAGAGCAATCTGTGAGCGCGAAGGGGCACGCTCAATGATGATTGCAAGTGGTGCTCGAGTTAAGTTATTATGTGGGAAGGTGCAAGCAACACAACGCATTCCATTCGACTGGAAGTTGAAAGCTATACAGCGTCTACTCCTCCGTACTGCTTCTCGCCTGGTACGGCCGAACAAACGTTGTTGTGGCGATGCTTAAGCTTGCTCATCTTGTTACCTATCTCTTCCGCTTTTCCTCTTGACCGTACCATACTACAGTCTCTCGGTGCTCCATTTTGGCTAAATACTGAATCGCGACATGTCGTGCATGCAGACTCGCCGTAGGCCTACCCAGGATTTCCCTGTACCAAGTTACGCTTCCCTCACCTTGCCAGCCGGTGTTGTTTCCGCTGTTTGTGGCGGTACAGTCCGAACATCACCGACGTCCTCTCCTACTGCACGTTTCAAGTTCCACCTCGACGCATGACTACCTTGGCAGAATGCGCAGCTAATCCGTTCGAGGGCATACTCGGAAGATCATCTACTCAAGAGAACTACCCGATTTGCGATACGACTCGACAATTGAGCTGCTTGCCACCGTGCCTGTCACCTGCGCCTGTATGTTCCTGTACTGTCTTTTGCTTTTGATGGCCAATTCAAGCCCTTCCCGCGGAATAACTTTATGGAAGATAAGCCAGACGAGAGATTCAAGAAAGACAAACTGAGGGTAAGTCTTTGTGTCACGACAAGCTACTCTCAAAATGCCGAATCATATCTCCGCCGGCTCCATCGCGGTCCCGCACCGAGCTACAGAGTTCTGCATTTGGCTTCGTGCGCAATCATGCGTGCCATTGATGTGGAGTGACCTTGTATAGCTATCGGAGAAATCAGCATGAAACGGATAACCGCAACGTCCTTGTGGAAAGCCATCCACCCCCGCGTGGAGTGAAGGATGATCATCTTTAGCCGGTTGTGGAACCGTAATTCTTTGGCATTACTGACTTTGGCATCCGGAGGTGCAACTAATATGCAGTATTCCCCACCGTGACTTTGACGAGTCATAGCCTATTGCGATGTTGCCTCTGGCAGGCGTTTTTCGCCGTTGTCTATTCCGACGTTGGAGGAAAGCATATGCCTTTCGGTCGATCAGGGCGCGATTGTGAGTTGGAGAAGTCCCATCTGTATGGGGCTCATATATATCGGTGTCGATCAATTCGATCACGCTTTCTTGTGAGAGTGGTTTTGGTACAATTTTATTGCTCTGCAATCGCTACAGTGCTTTCAGGAACATCAACATAGGGGACCCGATTTTGAGTTTCTTAGCTGTTCATCGGAATGGCTCGAAAGTATCTTGGGGGCTCGGGCGACGCCCTCACTGTCTGGATTTCACTTGCGGCGTCAACTGTACTCATCTTCTATGGTTACGACCAGGTACGCATGCACTCCAAACCCTTTTTCCCATCGTGAGTCTCGTACTAAGAGTTTTCTCCTTGCTGATAGGGCGTGTTTGGAAATGTGTGAGTCGTTCTTTTGACGAGACGTCCACATAAGCGACGGTCTTCGGAAGTCAAATCGCAATTTGCTCACAGTGGTTGCAGTCTGGTCGGACAAGACTTTCTCAAGACCATGGGAAATCCCAGCGCAACGGTCCAAGGTACTCTGACATCTGTTTACAACCTGGGGTGCTTCGGAGGAGCGCTATCCACGCTCTACACCGGAGACAAACTCGGTCGTCCGCGCACCCTCATCCTGGGTAGTTCCGTCATCGCCCTCGGCGCCATCATCCAGTCAGCATGCTACTCACGGGGCCAAATGTTTGCTGGTCGCGTCGTGGCTGGGCTCGGCACTGGCATGTGAGTACTCTCAAAGATCTGTACCTGGTCACCCAGAGTATTATTCGTTCCCTTTGTCCCGATACAGGTTTTCGAAACTGACAACAACAGGAACACCGCCACTGCAGGAGTATGGCAGTCTGAAACCAGCAAGATGCGAAGCCGCGGCAAGCTCGTCATCATTCAAATGGCCAACTGCATAACTGGCTTCTGTCTCTCGAACTGGCTTACTCTGGGCTTCAGCTTCTGCAAGAGCTCGGTTGCCTGGCGTTTCCCGCTTGCCTTCCAATGCTGTAAGTTCTCCGAGCTATGACCACCATTGGTCCGTTCGAAGGGTGCGGTCGACTGACGCTTGAACAGTCTTTACCCTGTTGATTTGGCTCATGTGCCCATTTCTCCCTGACTCACCGCGTCTACTGATGCGGAAAGGCAAGCACGAAGAAGCCCTCGACGTACTGGCGGCATTGGAAGGCCATGGTGCAACCAGAGACTCGGCTTCCGTGCGCACTCAATACGACATTATCAAAGACGTTCTTGACAAGGAGCATGCCCAGACCTACAGCTGGTGGCAGCTGATCACCGGCCGCGGTCCCTCTGGAGTCGTCCGTCGCATGATTCTCGGTGCTTGGATGCAAGCCATGAACCAAATCAGTGGCATCAACGTTACCTCATATTTCCAGACCTACATCTTCATCCACGCGATCGACCTCACCGAGTTGATAGCAAGAATCCTCGCCGCTGCTGGCTCCGTCGACTATCTGATCTTCAGCTTCCTGGCCTGGTTCGTCTCTCTTTCTTCGAAACCCCGTCCCGTTCTTGACAGCCCCCTTGTTTTTGTGCCGTTAACAATGGTGCAAGCTAATGGAGATCCATAGGTTCGTGATAGAACGATACGGTCGGCGAAGGGTCATGATGATCTCCTCTGCTGCGTGCTCGACATGCTGGATTATTATCGCTATTGCTTTAGGTCTGTCTGAAAAAGGAAAGGGCGATACCTACAAGTTGGGTGCGCTGGCTACGACATTCTTCTTCGTTTTCGTAAGTGGCCACCCTTGAAGCCTTTTGTCATGAGGAGCCCGGCTTTCCGTCCGGTTGGGGCGGATTCTCTCCTTCTACGTTCTTCTTGGTCCCAGCTTTCTTCGACTTTTTCAACTAGAGAGACCCATCTACTGACATCTCTATAGTTTGCATCGTTCGGCATGGGTGTCCTTGGCGTCCCGGTGAGTTCCCTTATCCAGTTATCTCCCATATCGCCGCTATTCACAAGACTAATCCCTCGCTGTAACAGTGGCTCTACCCCACCGAAATAAACCACATCTCCTTCCGCGCCAAAGGCGCCAGTCTCGCCATGGCCACGAACTGGATCATGAACTACATGGTCGCGCAGGTTACACCTCCCGGAATCGCGAATCTGGGCTACAAATTCTGGATTATCTGGGCGGTCCTCTGCTTCAGCTTCATTCCGACCACGTACTTCTTTTATCCTGAGACCAGCAACAGAACCCTCGAGGACATTGATCGCTACTTCGCGGAGCATAGGAATATCTGTGAGTTCTATGCTATTTCCGATGAGGGATGGAGAGCTAACGTGCCGGATGTAGTTGTGTTCAAAGATAAAGTTGCTACGCAGCTTCAGAGGCCGGATATTTGGGAAAGGATGGATGAAGAGGTTGCTCGAAGAGCCGAGGAGGAGAAGATTAGAAACGGGGAGCTTGAGAGTCAGAATGGCGAGAGAAAGGGTGAGAAGGAGGTGTTGTATCTGGAGAAGTGAAAGTGGAGCTATAGAAAGAGGCGGATATCAAAGTGGAATGAGGTGGTGCTCAGCAAGGTTACGCAAGGCTACAATCGCTCGCCCGGTAGACTTGACGGCAGATGCCTTCCAGCTCTGAGTGCACGCGGAATCGATGAGAAGCTGACACCAAGATTTATTTTCCTGTCAATAGGGACGTGAAAATCCAATTAGATATATTTCTCAAGAGCCGATCGCAAAAGAAAAGGTCGACGACGTCTGCTTCAGTGGGTGTGGAGCGCGCCTGCCGGCACAGTTGCTAAAACTGGGTCAACGAATATTCCAATTTTCTATCAATCTATGAGGGACCTTCTGTCTCAACTACTCTAAGTAAATCCTCTTGTCTTGAATCTCGGTCAATGGCGGAGTTCCAAATGACATTGAATGCACAAAGTCGCAAGAACATGGGACGTTTGAGTTGTTTGGAAGACCAACATCGAGGCAAAAGAGCCATACGGGCTTCTGGAGCTGGGACGGGTTTTTGACGCTTTGAAGTATTACGGTTGGTCCCACGCTCGATGAATAGAGTCGCGATAGCGGCTGGTAAAACGAGACCAGACCTAGCTGGGTCATCTCAAAGATCATGTTTCTGCCTCACCGCGACATATAAAATATCGACATCTGTGACACCTGTATGCTCGAAACCACAACTTGGGATATCTCACATTCTCTTTCAGGTCTCCAAAATGTAGAATCGTAAATTCTGGCAGTCTTTTGAAAATGCGCATACATCAATCATCAGACATCGGCGAAGCGTAGAAGGAGAATGAGAAGGTCTCAACCTCCCAGTAGAGTTGCTGTGCAGACAGTGAGACGGCAATTAAAGTGATGTTGGTAGCAGTGCATCGAGGATGGACGGTCGAGATTCCTCATTCTCGCGCTGCTTTCGATTCTCCTTACGCGGCCTTGTGAAATATCTGTGCTCAAGAAGATAATCCGACACAGCACGGCTTGTCATCAGAGTCGAAGATCGCCGCAGTTCAAGTCGAACCATCAGCTGGAGGTATGTCCGGGCATCTAATTTCCAGTGCGTGGGCGTTGCACCCGCATCAGACTGAACCTTGATGGATTTTATGCCTCGAGGCTGGTCATTGATTTTGCAATATGTAAGCCGGCATAAGGTGGGAGCCACCAGGCAAGGGGAAGTGAGATGTGAGGTGATAACAACGAAAGGGTGGGGTGGGCTTAGACGATCGTCTGAAGCAGCGCGGACGCGCATAGAAGAGAAATTCGATCGT
Organism: Cladophialophora chaetospira; assembly: GCA_030247875.1. Taxonomy (NCBI): domain Eukaryota; kingdom Fungi; phylum Ascomycota; class Eurotiomycetes; order Chaetothyriales; family Herpotrichiellaceae; genus Cladophialophora; species Cladophialophora chaetospira. The sequence continues at coordinate 835,483 of JAPDRK010000011.1, forward strand.
ACGACCGGTGAGGACAGTGAATCGCTAGTGAAGGTCAGCTGCGTGAGACAAGAGGGATTTGAAAGGGTAATCCGAGCTCGACGTGATAGGATCAGAGGTGAGCGCGCTGAAGACAGCGGGCCGGATGTATGACGGGACAGGCAGAATGCAGCAAGTGGAAGCTATCGAGAGACACCCAAGAACAGGTGGAAGTACGGCAATGATATCCTTGCATAAGATGATGACATGGAAGAAGACTGCGAGTGACGGAAGAGGTTTGAGAGGAGTGGACTGGGACAAAGGCTGACGAGCGAATTGCTGCATCAGTTTCGACTTGCTCAGCTGCGACTCGAATCCGAACCCCGCTTCGGCAGGATCGTCGTGCGTGGTTCAGAAAGTCCGGCTGTTGAGAGTGCTCTGCTCTCTGAAGACCATCGCCTGGTGACCACACGGGAAGGTAGAGGGAGTCCTGAGACATGCAAGGCCATGTAGTAGCAGCCAACATTGGTGCATAAAAGACATGGAGAAATTTCGTATGCGTGGGAGGGAAGATGTGTGAGAGTTGAGGAGTGAAAGAGAAGAGCAGCAGGAGTGGGCAAGGGAAGCAAGAAAAGTGAGATGCGAAAGAAGGCGGCCTAGTTGACCGGAAACCAGGTGGCTTGTGCACGGGCATAACGCTAACCACGCCAGGGCTGTAAATGATTCGCGGCTTCCGTCCCTCGTGACGCGGTCGGGTTACGAGAAACGCAGACTGAGATGCAGAAACAGTGCAGGTTTGAGCAGGCGCAGGCATCGAGCCGTCTGGTGTCGAAGCTGCAGCTTGCACAGCTTGCAGGCAGGTAACCAGTCAATCGCAGGCATGTCTGTGATCCGCGGGTTGCGCGTTGACTTGCGACATCGGGACAGGTGCAAAGGTCCAAGGGAGGCTCGCGCAAGGAGAGAAACCAGTCAAAAGGCGCCGGCAGGGCATCCCTTCCAGAGCTCGACAACTGCGATAGGAGTGGCCGACGCTGCAGGTGGGCCTAGGGAGCCGTTCGACTGCCGACTTTTCTGCTTCCAGGCTAGCCGAAAGCCCATATTTATTTTGCCCTGTTAGTGGCCTGAGAATCAACCAGCGTCCCCCTCGCTGATTGTGCGGTGGCCGCCTCAGGCCTGGGACTGGCTCACTGGGATTTGGCTTTTGGGGGGGCTCCAAAGGTTGGGTGCCATTCCGCGTATGGGCCTGCAGTCTGCACATTATTGCGTGAAGCCAGTCTCTGTCTCCCAACTCGCGCTGGCGGCGCAGTCTGCGTCCAAGAGTCCCTCAATCCAAGTCTCCCTCTCGCCATCTCTTCATCTCCTCTTGCTCTGTCAACACCTTCTTCTTGCCTCGACATCGCGCTCTGAAGTTTCTATCTTTTTATCTGCCGGATCTTATTTCCCGCAATCCCGCGAGTCGCTCTTCCTTTGTCTTGTGTTACTCTGTTCGACAATCTTGTCGACTCTTTCAGCCCTCCAACTCGACTCTTGTAACCACTTCTTCAACTCGACATTTCCGCCTTGCAACTCCTGTCAAATGCGCTTGGCCGGGCTCAAAACGCTTTCCCCTAGTACAGAGAATCGATTTTGATTCATTGTGACCGTTTGCGATACCCCTTTCTCCTCTGCGCCTGTGTGTGGCCACTTGGACGACCCGGTCACCCATCCACCTCAGCCGCCCTACAACGACCGAAAAGAGGCCATAAAGGCTTCAAACCTGCATTTGATATCATATACGGCTCTCGCTCGCTTGCGCGACTCTCTTGAGTTGGTTTGGATGTCCCCAATCCCAGCTTGGGACACTTCGGCTAGCGATGCGCGAGATGCGACAAGTCACTCATGATTGATTCAGATCATATTACAACAAGACTCGACCGATGAGGAGGTACTCTGTCGGATTATGACAGAGTCCTCCTTCCTCAACACGCACCCCCTCCTCAACCAGTTCCCGGTCACCGCCGCTCCCTCTTTAGCCTCACCCTTACCTAATGGCTCCCTCTCAGACAACAACATACAAGACGAGGAGGAATACACCATCAAATGTATTTGCATCTACGCAGATGATGACGGCAACACCGTCTACTGCCCCAAGTGTGACACTTGGCAGCACATCGAATGTTACTATCACGGCAAGAAAGTGCCAGATGAGCATTTCTGCGCAGACTGCTTCCCTCGAGACCTTGATGCAAAGAAAGCCACAGAACGACAACGAAGACATCGTGAGGCTCTGGAAGGCGGTGACCGGAAGATCAAGAGAGCCACATCCAAGACCCAGAAGAAGAAGCACAAAGACAGCATTGCGACGCCTGAGCAGGCGAACGGCTGGCACCATGATCGTCACGAGTCTGTAGCGAGCAACAGAGACGGCCCGCCTACGAAGAAGCCTAAGACAAGCCACCGTACCTCAGGCTCGATTGTGTCTACCAATGGTGAAACCAGGAAAAGAGCCGCATCAACAGTACAATCATACCCGAGCCCTTCGAAATCCCCTCAGGACCTCTTTCGTTTTCCTGCTATTCCTACTTACACGTTCGACTTTCTCGAGCTTTACGACCGCGATGAAGGAAATACCAGTGCTAGAGATAATGAGCAGACTATACAGGCTACCAATACACTCTTTGCATGGCGAAGTGATCCTTCGCTTGTGGTCAGTCCTGGACAACAGCCTACAGCGAAGTCACCCTTTGTGCGCTCCGATCAGCCACTAGACCAGAGTACGTGGCCGCAAGTTTCGGTCGAAACCATACGGAAAACCGAGGTCGAATACGATGGCAAACCCCCAATGTGGCGCTTCCTGCGTATTCAGTCACCGGTGAAGAAGAACGAGATCGTGGGCGAAGTTCGAGGGCAGGTCGGCATGCTGGAAGAATACTGTCAGCAAAAGTCGTCTTCGAACCGGTGGCAAGAGCTGAGGCATCCCGACCCATTCGTTTTCTTCCACCCACACATGGACATCTACATCGACAGCAGAAGATCTGGAACTCGATTCCGATACCTACGAAGATCGTGCCGCCCAAATGTTACCTTAAAGACATTCGTTTCCGAAAATGACGAGACTCGCCATTGTTTCGTCGCCAGCCAGGACATTCCGGCCGGTACCGAGCTTACTACACCGTGGTTTTTAGACCAGGCGATGATTGCGGCTGAGGATACCGAACAAGGCCAGAATCGCCGCCTTGATTGGGTCAGCCGTGTCCTCGCCAACTTCGGCGACTGCGCATGCGACGGTGGCCCAGCTTGCCTGCTTGCGCCTTTCGATCGACGGTATCCAGTGAAACAATTGGAGGGTGCATCCAAAGATAAGATAAAGAGGAAGAAACCAAGTAAGAAGAACCAAACCATCTCGCCCTTTAGTACTGGACAAGCCACCAACAGTCGTGCAGGAAGCGAACCGAAGGTGCTCGATGACGAGGACCAGTCTGACCACCGGTCCACGCCCGAGTCCTCTCGCAGTGGTGGCCCGAGCCGCGACAACACGCCTGTTAACGTTGCCGCCTTAGATGCCGACCCAGTCCTCGGAAGTGGACTCACTGCTCGCGAACTTCGTAAGATACAGATGGCAGAGAAAGCCTTCGCACAGAAAGAACAAGAAAAGAAGGACCAGAACGGACCAGGTCCACCACGGAAGAAGAAACGCACGAGTGGTGGATCGACACTAAACACGCCAAATGTGAACACCTCCAAACAACTCGGTCACCAATCGACTTCACACCCCAACACACCTAGTGCACAGCCTTCAAGATCCAACGATGCCTCCATGGGTTCGCCGCCATTACGAGGCTCTGCAGGCCGAGGCAAATCTATCGAAGCGCCTGGAAGATCTCAGGCAAAAGCTCAGCGGCCAGTGTATGCTAGTGTTGCGATCCAGACAGACCCTGAAGAGCCTGAACACCTGATGCCTCCCACAGCCAAGAGGAGGAAGTTTTGTACACCTACGCAGCGACTACTTAGGAGGCTCCTCGAGGACCGTGCAAGACACGGGCCAAAGTCCCCGGTCCAGGTCTCGCCGACTTCGCAAGAGGGGTCGTCTGCTTCTGCGTCAACTGCACAGTCTCATGATCTTGTGATGAAAGATGTCAGTACTGGCTTGACAGGCAACGCCATCAGCAATGCCGATCATAGCCTTACAGCCCTAGGGAACATGACGATGAATAGCCCTCCCCTCAACGTGGGTGCGACAACTTATCCTCTGCCATCACAGGCGGCACACACTCACACGGCATTCAAACCTCCCGTGGCTCCCAAGTTACACCTGTCAACATTGCCACCGGTCCCAACGTTTCCTTTGTCAGCCACATCTGGTTCATCATCCTCGACCTCCGCCACAACTCCCGGACTAACAACAACAGCAACGGCACATTCACCTACGCCAGTCACTTCAATATCTGGTCCACCTCCTGTCTCAACGTCTGCTGTCGTCACTCCGAGTCCAGCAAGAAAGAAGTTAAGCCTGGGAGACTACATGATTCGTCGTGCAGCATCGACTCCATCGGTTGAGAGATCCCAATCTCAGGCTGGCCTTGGCGCGGGTGAGGCAGATGCGGCTCAAGGTGCGACCACGCCACCCGAACGCTCACCCGGCGATTCGCGGCTGGAATCTGAACAGGCTGTGGCTCAAGATGAGATCTCAGGCGGCGCGAACGATGATACTGTAATGAAAGACGAGATTGAGGAGCCAGAATACAGTCCACCGGAGCCGATGGAGCCTGTGGACGACCCTCCGCCGTCGACTGGTGGGCAAGTGAGCCTCCCGCCGGAAGTTACCAACGTCCTGGCCCAGTTGGCCCAGTTCAGATCATGATTCGGGAGAAGTGTGCAATATTGTATGATACCCTTGTCGATTCGGCGTTTGATTCAGCAGGCGGTTTCCTTGTCACGAGAATGATAGAAGACGGTTGGACCTTTCGCAAGGCTTGGACACGCAGTGATGACCAATACCAGCTTATGCCAAAGAAGATGGCGGACGACTTGCGGGCAATGGAGCAACATGGGACCTAAAAATCCGTGCGTTTTACAGGGGGATCCTTTGGCGTTCTGGAACTGGGGTGGCAGTCTGTTTGTGCAATGCTGAGCAACATGGTTCTTGAGGTTCAGGCAGTCCTGATCCTGTTTGTCTGTATATATTATTGAGTAAATCCTCTCCGCGGAGACGGAAACCCTAGGAGAAGTAGGCAGGCTCGTTGAGTGGTGCCTGATAGCTGCAGCGACGACTCGTTGACAAAATATCGACCGAAATTCACCTCAGTCACACTTTAAAATTGGGATTGAATTATACAAGATGCACTCGTTGAGCAGAGTGTAATCGGAACACCAAGGCTCTCGAAGAAACGACCAAGCCCATAGCACCAGCCCTTCCAGAAACCTCGCTTGCCCCGGGCCTTTTCGCCGCCGACTAGAAATAGCATGCACCTCTTTCTCCACCACTTGACTTCCTTTTGTTCCCCAGTTTCGCATCGTTCTATCCACATCCTGATTGCACCGCCAATGGGGGATATCGACACCCTAACTTCAGGTAAGGCTCTGACGCCCTACGTCCCTAGCTCGCGGCACCCTGCGGTTCAACAGTTTTGAGATCTACAGATGACATACATGCTTGCCCGCGGGGTCTTAGCAGAAAAAGGTATTGCGTGGACCCCTCACTGTTCATACGATATTCCAAGCCGACTTCGTTGAAATTTACTTTGCAATTCAGTTTCAATCATTCTTGGTTGTCTTCTCACTTCACTTCTCGACTTTGCTATCTTGTTTCTGTGTGTGCAAACATGTCTGGTCCGGGTCCAAGCAGCGGGGTGAACACTCCGTCGCATAATTACTCGGGTGATTCGCAAAATGATATGCACGTCCAGCAGAACCACTACATTGGTATCGACGTCGGTACAGGCAGCGCCCGAGCATGTATCATCAACGAGGCAGGCGACATCGTTGGCCTGTCATCGGAGAACATTGGCCTTTGGCAGCCACAGACAGGATACTATGTAAGTGACTGGACCTCTGTATCTCCTCAGCCGACATCAAGACTCTTGACTGACTATTGACAGGAACAATCAACGACCGATATATGGCGCTGTATCTGCCTCTCCGTCCACCGAGCCATGACTCAAGGGAACATCGAGCCCAACTCTATCCGCGGTATTGGCTTCGATGCAACCTGCTCCCTCGCAGTCTTCACCCACGACACTGACGAGCCCGTATCGGTGACCTCTCCGCACTTCGATTCTCACCAGAACGACCACAACGTGGTCCTCTGGCTGGACCACCGCCCGGTTGAAGAGACGAAGAAGATAAACGCTACGAAACACAACTTGCTACGATATGTGGGAGGCACAATGAGCATTGAGATGGAAGTACCAAAAGTATTATGGTTGAAGAACAATATGCCCAAGGAGCTCTTCGACCGGTGTAAGTTTTATGATTTGACGGATGCGCTGGAACATATTGCCACCGGGAATGAGAAGCGGAGTTTCTGCTCGGTGGTTTGCAAGCAGGGGTACGTCCCCGTGGGTGTCGACGGATCAGTCAAAGGGTGGCAGGAAGATTTTCTCACGGAAATCGGGCTGGAAGATCTGGCCGAGGACAATTTCAAGAGAATGGGTGGTGTCAATGGGGTGGTGAGCCCTTTCCCCATTTTCCTCTTTCTGGTTTATCTCTTACACTGGTGGCAGAGATGACCATGTCCCATTCTCTTCCATGGCAGTAGCTAACAACTCCACCACAGAACGGCGAATATCTCTCCGCCGGTGAACTCGCGGGTCACCTTTGCGCCAAGGCAGCCGCAGATCTCGGTCTTCCGGCTGGCATCGCTGTTGGTAGCGGCGTGATCGATGCTTACGCAGGCTGGATCGGCACCGTTGGTGCAAAAGTCCAGCTCTCGGGCGACAACCTCAACCCAGATGCCGCTGCAAACGACCAATCCCAAGCATTCACTCGCCTCGCAGCCGTTGCCGGAACGTCAACATGTCATCTCGTGATGAGCAAAGACCCTGTCTTCGTCAACGGAGTCTGGGGACCATACCGCGATTCCATAATCCCCAATTACTGGATGGCGGAGGGCGGACAATCCGCCACGGGCGAGCTCCTGAAGCACGTCCTGGAAACACACCCAGCCTACAACCAAGCTCTCTCGCGAGCAGAATCCACCAGCAGCAACATCTACGACTTCCTCAACCAAAACCTGCAAGATCTGAAAGAGAAGACCAATGCACCCAGTATATCGTACCTTGGACGACATTTCTTCTTCTATGGCGATCTATTCGGCAATCGCTCACCGGTAGCTGATCCCACGATGTCCGGCTCGGTCGTCGGCCTCTCGAGCGACAAATCCCTCGACGGCCTGGCCTTGTACTATTATGGCACGATGGAGTTCATCGCCCTGCAGACGTGGCAGATCATCTCGACGATGAACAAATCCGGACATAAGATAAACTCGATCTTCATGTCTGGATCGCAGTGTCAGAACGATATTCTCATGTCCCTCGTTGCCACGGCATGTGACATGCCCGTTCTGATTCCGAGGTATGTCCACGCAGCGGTGTGTCACGGGGCCGCGATGCTGGGCGCCAAAGCCGCAAGCGCGGATCCCGCCACAGGCAAGACGGAGGATTTGTGGTCCATCATGGATCGAATGAGTAAGCCTGGGAAGGTGGTCAGGCCGGTGGACGATGACAAGGTTAAGAAGTTGTTGGCTGTTAAATATGAGGTGTTTTTGGAGCAGTGTGAGCGCCAGAGGGTGTTTAGGCAGAAGGTCGATGAGGTTGTGGATAAGCCTTGAAGGGAATCGAGGATAGCTGTGTATATAGATCGGTATCTGCGGGATTAGTGCTGCGGGCTCATCAGGCTGAGATCAACCTGTACGTCTGGTGAAAAGCGAATGCCGCGGCAGCCCGGCTTGAAAGCATGCACCTAGAGCCTTCTTATCTAGTCGAGTCGTCCGTCTGGAAAGGCATTGTTGTATCGTTACTGGAGTATCGTTGCAGGCGAGCTTGACACCAAGTACTCGTAGACGAGTTCTGTGCCTTCCGATTTCAATCGTCGTCGTCCGAATCATCATCCATCCACCCTGAATCATCGCTGTCATCGTCAATCTGGATCTGCGAGTGTGTCAGCCTCGATGGCAAGTGTGTCCCGTGATCTCGAAATGGACTCACTACCACATCATCTGCTGACTCTCCGCGTTCTCCGACACCAGCGGCGTTCAAGTTCGTCCGTGTGGCACTCCGACTTACTGAAAGCTGAGCCTTCGACTTAGTCTTCTTCAAGCCCAGCATGTCGTACTTGCAGAGCGGACAATCATGGTGCCCACGTTCGACCCACAAGCTGAGACAACTTGCGTGATAGACGTGCCCACATCTCAGCTCACGGATCTGTTCGTTGTCTTCGAGGGATTCGAGACAAATGGCACAGCTTAACGTCAGGGAGACCGTTGCGAAGGTCTGGATGTGCTCTTCCGACTTCTCGGCCCGCCAGTCCTTCAGTGATTGAGAGGGCGCGACTTGTTCGAGCTTCTTCAGCCTCTTACGGTGTTTTGAAGCGATTAGTGGGGCAGGCAAAGTTGAGTCTTCTCCGCGCCAGGCGGATTCTGTGATATCAGACTCTGTGTCTGAGTTGTCGTCGCCGTTGCCGCACCTGGCGTAGATGCCACGGCTTTTAAAGTTATTGTGAGATTCACGAACAAGATTGGATTGCTGCTCGTGCTGGACTTACCACATCATCAGAAGTATGAAGAGAAACCAGAGTACCCATGTAATCTGAATGAATATTGCGATCGTGTGGATATCAGGATTAGTATAGTAGGGTGGTTGAAAATCTGGCGGTAGCCCGGGGTGACCGTAGGGGGTAGTTGCTATTGAGGCGGTACGATTTGTGGTGACTTCCAGAATTCCAGGCGTGGCCTGCGACTCGAGGAGTGATCTCTGGGGTGGGAGGTACATGTTTCACTCGGCTCATCCAGCTTGGACAATAGTCCTAAGACTCCCAATGGCCCGGGAGTAGCGAAACAATTCGTGGGTAGGTATGTCAAAGCCAGCCTGAGTCTCCCGTTGCGCGTCTTGAACAACTCAGAGCTGAACGAGAAGTAATGGTCGAGGCAAGAAACAGCTCAGTGTCATTGAGAGGTTCGACGAGGCAGGTGAAACTGCAATGTCATACAAGGACGTCGCGATGGAGGGGCGCGTGATACAAGCCAAGCACTCCAGATCGTTCAGCGGGCACAAACACTTGTGCGCGATTAGTTCTGTTTGATTCTAGAGACGCCCGGCCGCGATGCATGACGCTGATACGTGGTGTGATATGCAGCAGGCCGGAAGAGATGGTCAGATGCCCGTTGTCCAGAAGGGTGCACGGGCCTAGATCGAGCGCGGTATGTCCCGGTGCTAACCGTAGGCACTGAGCTTCAGGGGGCGGGGGCTATTAATCTTCCGATGACGACATTTTCCACGTGCTAGGTTGGGTGGCTTCTTTTTTGCATTTTTGATCCTGCATCAACATGCAGTTCTCTACCTGATATTGAATTGCCGAGCAGCTGCCATTGCCAGCTCCAGAAAATCTCAGTTGAAGGAGCGAATTCTGATCGCAGCCTCCGTCAGCCGCACAGATTCGAGTTCCTGCCCCTTCAAAACGCTGACCAACAAGTTCTCGCCATTGCTGCCGATGGCATGGACCAGGACATTGTCTCCATAGCCGCAATCCTTCTCTGTCGGCCCGGCTTCATCGTACTGGTCGAACGAGTCTTTTGTCACACCGTCTTCGGGCGCGAGAAGTACTTCGCTCGCGAATTTTCTTGCCTCATCGTACGTCCTGAATGAGCCTTCCACATTCGTCTCCCTTGCCTCGCCACTATCATCCTCGTCATACAGCACAATTGTTTCGACGACATGGTAAAGGCCGAAGTGTACCTTATGCTCTTCCGGATCGCCCTCAAAGCCTTGCACGTTGGGTGTTGTGGCCACATAGGTGCGAAAGATGGTCCCATCCTGTGCCTTTGCAAAAACGGCAAGACCCGTCCTTCGCTTGATGTGGTGGGCGGCGAACTCTTCCTGGTTTGTTTCGTATTCAGTGAACCATTCTCGCTCATACCCGGCTTCGAAGAGAGTCTTGTGTGCTTCGGCCTTGGCTGCTTTGAGATCTGTGAAGGTCGCACAGATTCGCAGCTTTTCTATCGCACCATTGGGATCTTTCTGGATGTGAGAGGTGCTGAGGAGGACATGGTAGAGATTTCCGACGTCAGGTGTGCCGGTGCCGTTGGATTTGGGTGTCATGCTGTCTAACCCTTTGCTTGGGACTTGAGGTTTATGAGATACTTGCGTTTAGTCGTTTGCTTTGGTTGGATTTTTGTTAACTTCAGCTTTGCTGCAAGGCAGGTTCTTATGAATACAAAGCAAGGAGTCTGAAATTCCAGCCACTATCAATCTCGTTCTCCACGACATGCAGTACGCCATCGAGCACGATCCCTGTCGAGGCTGTGGTGTGAGGGATTTGAAAGCGGGTCTTTTTCGGAACATCGGGTTAGGTAATGCTTCTTGGGTCAAACTAATGACTGCAGGAGAACATGTGAGCGTTGACTCATACGACATTTTACAATCCGAGAGTAACGAAAACAACGCGGCTGACTCTCTGATCACGATGGTCGCGAAACCATCATGGCTTTCGGAGGCAGTCACATGACAAGGAATTCAGCTATGAGCATGTTCTCGGGCGTCCGCTCGAGCTACCTTTGCCTTGATCACGATCCGATGTCTCCGATCATGGCCCGATATGCTATTGAGAAAATCATTGACCCGTGGAGACTGAGAGCCTCGTCAACGCATGCGAAATTGGTGCCTGCAACTGCCTCAAAGGCAAGCAAAGATTACCACCAGGGTCCACGCAGCCAATATGCACCAGCAGGCGAACAAGCTCCATCAAACCGAAGCTCCAATACAATTTCATGCTGCGGATGCAACTCAATCGACTATGTCTACAGCTTTGATGCTATCAAACCAGCAAACACAATGCCAAACTCCTGGCTGCTCAAAGGGCATACAAGCAACGCCCGAGCTCGCCACTTACCAAAGTACCTCCTCCCACTCCGCCCTCAGGCTCTGACTATAGCTTGATTTGCTGTGACTGTGTCGCAGCCTGTTCCATCTCATTCAAATGACTCTCGACCTCATCCAGCTGTTTCCGCTGGCTTGCCAGTTTTTCTCTGATCTTCCGAATACTACGCCAGACAAGTGGTCAGCATCCTACGTCGCTTGGACCAGGCGGGCTTTGAGCTGAGATACTGACTTTTCCATTTCGTGCTGCTTGAAGTACATGTTCTCCAACGCCTGTTCGCGCCGGTTGAAAGTGTCACTATCATCAACAGTCAGTCGAACCTCTCTTTTTGTCCCGAATTTACAGTGTCTTACCTCGCAGCCGAGCCGCCTTGCCGTATGGAACCGATGTCCCCTTCATTCCACCTGGGTCGTGAGGTCACGAATGCTTGAGATTGGCAGAACTGTGGAGTCCGGATCCTGGTTGCGCAAATTCTGGGCATTTTGGTTCGTAACATCTTGGTGATGATATCTTAGCGGTTTGTTGCTATGTGAATTGTTTGTGTGTGTTCTTTGGTTCTGAAAATCGTATGTTTTGATGATAAGTCAAGCAGGATGCTACCCCGTGGAAGCACAATGGTAACGCAGATATAGCTGCCACCCTGCGAGGTACATTCTCTGCACTTGCATCCCACTGCATGGCTGAGTCGAGCTAAGGTGTAATATCAGTGGTATGATCTAACAGATCTCGAGATGAGGGAGTTCAACGTAGTCGGTACAACTCCGTGCTTCTAGTTAGGTCGAGTCGACAGGGTCAGTCGCAGATCGCCGGGAGCCTCTCGGCTCAGGGGCTGGAGCCGTCTCCAAATTCTTCCGCGGGTGGGGCCCGGAAGCCTGGGCCAGAACATGGGCAACATCAGGCATACAACATCACACCACGGTTGCAGCCGAATTCTCTCACACACTTCTTGGCCCCCATGCCCTGCTTTCGCGAGCGCGTATCAACGGCAGTCGAGACCTGCACACGAACATCTCCTGATTTTGAGAATGGAAGGCACCAGTGACCTCCAATTTGTGATAATCCAAGCTCTCGATGCTTCCACTTCGTCGACAAGACCAGCCCGGGTGAAAGATTCACCCAGCAACAACCACATGATGTGTCCTTGAGAAAACCAGGACAGGTAGGTCTATGCTATGCTCGTAGCACATATACTCGCCTCTTCGCCTTCCATCGACTGCGCAAAAACAACAAACATCACAGCGCCAAAAGTGGGATACAGTATTCAAACCCAAGTCAACTAAAGTCTACAGCAAGACCTTCTACAGTCCATCAACCACCCAAAACATGGCAGGCTGGTTCTACATCACCTCCGACATCGACCCCTACCCAAAGATCCACATCCCACACACCTATCCCGAAAAAGGTCAACACCTCCACTCCTTGCACCACCTCTCCTCCATACCCTACGTCGCACATAACCTGTACAGCAAGTTCCACGACAAGGACATGGACGCCCACCAACCGAGGACCGATGTCCGCGAGACAATGAAGAACTTCTACCTCGAAGTCGAACTCCCCGGGGTCAAGGACCATGAAGAATTGAGGCTCCGCTGGACGAATTCCAGGACCCTGTTGCTGAGTAGCCGGATTCCACGGCCGGAGATCCCGGAGGAGGAACTACTGGAAGAACCTGTCGTGCCAGTGACGCCTTCAGTTGCAACGATCGAGACAGGGCCGCCCAACGGCGAGGCCACAGTAACAACCACCACTCCAGCAGGAGAGGAGCACGAGTCCACACCTAACGCTCCACCGACAACACCACCAAAGCCCAAACTCCTGCCCCCACACCTAACGATCCACGAGCGACTTATCGGCGAAATGCTCCGCGGGTTTACCTTCCCCGTCGATGTGGACCGCGACACTACGCACGCAAAACTCGATGCCGGAGTCCTCAGGATCGTGGTCCCCAAGGTCGTTCATGAAGCTCCAATCGCGGGCGCAGAGGGAGAGGAGAAACACTTCTTGCACATTCCAGTCAGAGTGTTCAGTCATGGGCATGAGAAGGCCGAGAAGGAGGAGAAAAAGGAGAAGGAAGAGAAGCCAGACGATCCAGTGCCGGCGCATCGGAGGAGCTATATCGAGTCGTTGGGCGATAGATTGTTTTGACCGAGGGATCGGCCCGATAGAATGTATTTGATTACCAAGATGTATTGGAGGATCGCGATGGATTTGTGTTCTAAACTTGCGGAAGATAAGGTGAAGCTGACCTAATAGTAATCTGTTAAGATGATACCATTAATTGTGCTCAGGTTATACCTCTGCTTGGTGATTCTTGCAAGCTATTTAATGCACATAATGCTTCTCTATAATGCTGGAAAGGAAGCAATATACCCGCAAGCTTACCTGCGGCGTCGATGAATAGCGCAAATATTGAAGAACGAAGCAAGTTAATATGAACTGCGAGGGAGTATGCGAGGACTGAACGCTACTTTAGAGGTCAGGCGTAACAAAATTAGTAGTGGTAAAGCATTTTCCGATCCAGTGTTCACATATGTACTTGAAGTGGCGATGAAAAAGCACCTAACAAACCACCTTCAATCCCAGCCTGTCTCCCAGCTGAAGGAAGTCCGGCGCCAATCTTCAGCACACACGAGTAAGCTTCTTCAAATGTATGGCAGAAACGCAGGAGAGCTTTACTCATAGAAAGCATCACTCCACACCTCTTCCTCGATGACATCTTCCTCCTCGTCGGCCCCCTGTTCTATCCACTCATGCTGTGCTGTGGACTCAGGCTCCGGCCACCAAGACAGTGGCTCAGACTCGTGGGATGAATGTGAATGTCTTTTCTCTCTGTGCGTGTCTTTGTTCTTGTCGTTTTCGTGGGAGACTTTGACCGGAGTAACCTCGACAAAACTGGGTCTTCGTTCTTGTCTCTCTGCAGCGGTCTGAACTTCTTCTGGGAGTGGCGTTCTTTGACGGCTAGGTGGGAAGGTAGCTTTGAAATACTCCTTCTCGACTCCTCCTGCTGGTGTGACCGGCGTAGGTGTTGTGCCTGTGTTGGCTGGTTCTGTAGGTCGAATGTTGGCTTTCCTGATGTCGAGTGTAGCGACTTTGCCAGTGGAAGCCTGTTCGATTGGCAGGAACTCTGGAGGTGCTAAGTACAGAAAGTCGCTGTAGTCGCTCTCGTTGTACTCTGAGACAAATGCATGGTCGTTGACCTCGTCTGGGGCTTGTTCCTTTTCCTGGTGCTGTGTGATAGTCTGGGATCTATTGTCAGAGACCTAAGAATTGCTCGGGTGTACGAGCTACCCACCGATGTTGTCTGTGAAATCATGATGATTGGTGAACTCGGTTTAATTGGTATGCTGGTCAAGTATTCTCAATGTGTGGTGGACGCTGGTATTATAATCCATCGAGCATCCATTGAGCAAGAAGCCGTTATATGCGAAAGCCTTTTCATTGTTGCAACGAATGCATAGGTAGCTTCCGACGAGTTACTCCGTACAGTTGGTGGTGCTCAGAGCAGAATGAGTCAGCCAGTTGTCGTAACTTCTCAGACAACCGGAAACCGCCGTATGCGGAGAAGGCTGCCTCCCAGGGGGTTGGCGTGACGACCTTTTCTTTTCAGCAAGCTGCACTTCAGTGCAGAAAGTCAAGTTGACTTTCACGGTCCGAGTGAATACGGGCAGATTTGAGTTGCTCTTGCTAACGCTGAGTGATTTTGTGGTGGTCTTACGATACATCACCCGACTTCGTGGTGAGCAGGAATGGACTCTTGGCCTCTGCTTCGAATCGGCTCCACTAGGTTCGCAATGCCCGTCCTTTCCCATTCGACTCACCGGCGCCTGCATTCTGCCGGTCATTTCCTCTCCTTGCAAACTTCGATTCGGCATAATTCGCGGTCCAGTTCGACGTGCTCGTGAGTCTTCGCTAAACTGCTGAAAATGTCTCCCCGCACTTCAGACGTGACGTTAGGCTTCATGTGGCTGGTCGTCCCTGGGAGTATTCGAGCCTTTGCGGGCCACTGAGAGTGCGAGACTCGTCAGTATTCGGACTCACTGACCTATTGCCGATCTTGCCCGAGAAGTCTAAGACAATATGCTTACAGGTTTCCAAATTTTTTGTAGATGTCAACAAATCTAGACAATGGAGTGATCGAGTTCCACTGAGAACCACTTGGACATCCAATGTCCGATGGTTCCTCGACACTCCAGCTCCGCACGCCAGGCATCCGTCAATGATGAAATCCGGGTGCTTTTTCTCTCCTCCATTGCCGTCTAGCCAGTTCCGTGATGGCAATACGAAGTGGGAGAGAAGTGATCTTCCCGGCATCCAGTCCTCGTATATAATGGCGTTGACCCTCGGACTCAAGTAACCCTGCACTAGCAAACCACAACAACGCAATAGCACAGATCTGAAAACATGTTTGAGATACCTATCATAATCAGCACACCGGACCACCATCCATTGTCAGATAATGGCAGGGGAGAACAACATCCAGAGCAGGAGTTATCCGTACCGGTGTCTGGCTCGTGGCCACATATTCCTCCGAGAGGCCTTCATGTCACACCGGTAACCACGTCAGTGGTCTCCGAGGGAACTCAGACTGAATCACCAAACGATTTTTATATCATCGACTCACCCACTCATTCCCTCACAGAGTCTCCTTCAAAATCGACGCCCAGAGGATGGACGGACCATTTCCATCACCACCCCGTACCAGAACCTCATCAAAGCACGATACCAGCAGAGTCACTTCTTGCTCCTCCTGTATCCGACCTCCCTCATCGTCCAATGACGCCACGGGCAGATCTGTACCATGGCCAGACGTCATCCAACTTCGGAATGACCTTTGGAGCCAGACCGTTAACGCATTGGCGAGATTGTAACAAACCAAACACATGTGCCAACACATATGAGGATCAAAAGCATTGCATGATGATGAATTGGTTGGAACGGAGGGGAACAGTATAATAACAGCAGGCGGGTAATCTTGGCTCATATCATGCCAAAACAAAGCCATGTAACTTTACGTTGCCGCTTCAGTTGAAAGCAGCCAAAGTGCATGGCATGAGATGGTAACAGCATCGGAATCCGGAGCCAAGGGCCTCGAACAGAGCCAGAGAAGCTTGGTGATTGAATGTACATATATCTCTGCGTTTCGGTCATCCTGCAGCTGTCAGCTAGCATACTCAGCTCGTTAGAGCTTTTGAGGACACGCACTTCCAGTGGAACTGCTCATCCAAAGCCACTTCGCTTGCTAGCACTCTCACCTGTAGACCTGATCCATCCTTCCCGACCCCTATTCCTCGGCAGTCTAGAAGATCGCAACGCCGTTAACAGGACTTGCCACCCCGCCAGGAACATAACAAGGCACACTGGCGACGAAGAAACTCCACCTTCCCTGCCTCTTACACTCCTCACTCAACTTCTCCAGATCCAACAGCTCTCCAATATTGCACCCCCAGCCCGCAAGCAACACCTCGTGCATACTCCACTCAAAGGGGGTCGGCCATCTCTCAAAGCTGGGATGATCGCTCGCAACGGCTGAGAAATGGTCCCATATCCACTTCAGAACCTCGTCGGATTGTTCCACGCCACCTAGTCCGGGCGGAGAGAGGGACGTGAGGCGTTGGATTTCTGCCTGTCCTTCCTCCGTGGAAACCATGCTGTAGTAACTCTTGAAGAAGCCAGACCTTACGATCAGAATGTCACCGAACCGCGGCGTCGTGTTGTTCTGCCACTTCAACACCTCCTGGATCCACTCGAACTTGATCGGACTAGTATGGAATTGTTTGAACTCGTCCCCGACAATGTCCTTCCCAGGGCCCTCTTCAAGCCACCGTCGAAAGTCGACGAGGATGCCCCGTCCCATCACCCCACCCCGCTCCACCGCTTTATGAATACCCAGAATATTCGGGTTCTTCTCGCCCTTCGCTGAAGTGCCAGCAATATCCTCAACCGTCGTATCATTATAAAACCTGCCCTCCTTCTGATATCCAAAATGTCTCAGGCCATCCCACTGTGTGGAACTCTGCGTGTTGAAACTCCACGTGTCGTCATGCACTATGCGCGGTTTCTTTTGATATACATCCTTCACGAACACTTGTCTGCCGAAGAGTGGTTTCTGACCTTGGAAATCGAGTGGTGCGTCGAGCGAGACGCGCACGCCGGTCTTGATCTCTGAGGCAGCGGCGGCAGCGACGGTCTCGGGGGTCTGGCGGTTCAGGAATCCGAGTTCGTCGGTCTCACCGTGGGCGCCCCAGGCGTTGAGGCGAGCGGCGGAAAGGGATTTGTTAAGCGGGAGGTCACTGAAGGGGACGGGTGGGCCGGCCATTGTTGTAGGGTTGTATGTTCAGTAGAGACGAAGAGGTCACAGGTGGCAGCAGTCCGAAGGTGGGCGAGCAATTGTTCACGGAGAGAGACCTTACCTTGGTTATATGAACGTACTCAGAATTGGAGAACGCGTCTTTCGTCTCGGTTCTCCATCTTCGGCGGCTGCCCGAGGAGCTTCTACGATCTCGGTCCAAGAAGGCGTGAAGTGAGGGGCATAGGCTTTGAGAAGGTGGTAAACAATGATGAGGTGAGGGGTGAGCGTGGTCGGAATTCCAGAAGCCGACGGGTCGGGCTTTGATCGGTAGTCATTACCGAGGATCAGAATCATAAAGGAGCACACGAGGTAAGAGAAAAGTGAAGCCTGAAACGATTTTTGACCTTGTCGCCGACTCATGTTCGACGAGCTCTAAAATGCTGAGATGCCCGCTCACCAATCTCTGATGAATGATGCTCAGCGCCATAAAATACACTTTTCCACCAAGACCAGCCCTTTGCAAAGCACGCACCCTGTTTTCAGCCATTCGAGTCCTGACCCATTTGTTGCCGACATGAAACCGACAATCATATCTCACTTTCCCTCACCATAGGAGGCTGCTAAGAGCCCTGAAACGATGCTTTCGAAGATTATTGTACAAGATCGTAGTGATGATGTGGTAAATGAAAGGACCTCCGAAGAAAAGTTTATCGCGTATCTGTTTCGCCTGCCGAAAAAACCTCTGTCCAGCAAACTGTTGCCCAAGACGCCTGAGTAACCAAGTTCAAAATGCCCTTGATGCCTGCTCTCTCTGATATGCATCGCATTTAATCACGCAGTGCTCTCTGCATCATGCGGCGTGTCCATTTACACCATTGACTTGGGGCTGTGGAACTCCCGCGACAGCACTGAACTGACTGCCGGCTCCAGCCCACAGCAACTTTTTGTCTCTGACAGCTGTGTTGTCAATCATGGTCGCCATTTCAACATCTTCGTCCGTACCTTGACCAGTCTGAAAAGTGGTACTGAAACCCCAAGACCACGCTTTGCCGTCCTTGTCAATAGCAATGCAATGATCAGAGCCTGCTGCAGCCATGACAGCCTTGATATTGGGCACTTGTGTTGGCACAACCAGAATGCGAGGATGACCAGCTGAATCGCGCACAATGTCATCTTCTGGGAGTTCTGAGATTTTCAGACCAGACTGATTTCCATCAATTCGTCCCCAAACGAGCAGCTCGTTCTTATCGGTGACAGCGACTGTGTGGTGAGACCCTCCCTCGATGCAGGTCACTTTTCCTTTGCCGCGAAGTGTTTCAATGACGATAGGCATATGCACGTCATTACCTTTGCTGTTACCACTCTCATCGAACTCTTTCGGGATACCAGTCTGACCGAAATTGTTCAAGCCCCATGAGTAGACGTCTCCATTCTGCTTGACGGCAAACGAGTTGTAGGCTCCAGCCCCTATGTACTCGATTTTCTTGAGCGTTCCGATAGACATTGGCACCAAACTGTTGGTCGCTCTTCGTTCCAGGATCCTTCTGCCAAGCTGATTCTGTTGTCCCGAGCCCCAGCAGAACACGGCACCATTGCTCTGCAGAGCAAGCACATGGTTGGCGCCAGTTGCGAGTTGGGTAATTTTGCTCAGACCATTGATCTTCTTTGGGCGAAGTTGTATCAGGGTGGTAGGGTCAAATCCGAATATACCTTCGTTCGAGCGGAACGTTCCCCATCCATAAACATCGCCGTTGGATGTAAGGGCAAATGTGGCACTGTCGGTGCAAACAACCTGAGTAAACACAATACCTTCAGGCAAACCGGACAAGTCAACCTCGCCTGGAGTAGATTCCTTGGGATTCACGGCAGTCTCTGAACCACTATCCGAGTCAGAGTCACTATCAGCATCCTCTTCAATGTCACGGAGACCGCCTTCCCAGGTTGTGTCTCGACCCAAGGCTCCTTGATCATTGACACCCCAAGTCAGGATGCTGTTGTTCTTGGTGAGAGCCGCGGTGTGCATTCCGCCAACCGATAAATCAATCACTCCAGCATCGGGACCAAGATTAGGATTGTAACGCGGTCTCTTGACTTCTATTTGGCCTTTTGCGCTCCCGAGACCGAGTTCACCAGAAGAGCCTTCCCCAAAGACATAGACGTTGAGCTTCTGAGTAGGAGGGTGGTTGATTTCCGCCTTTGCTGTCTTTGCCTTCTTTGCGGCAGTGGCCGTCGGTGCTGCAGCGGTTTTGCGTTTGGGCTGCTCTGCTTCTTTGGGTTCGGACGGAGGTGTAGGGGAAACTTTGGTTCTCTTTGTGCCATTGACTTGAGGCTCATCCTCGCCTTCGTCGATCTTTCGCTTCACAGCTCTCTTTGCAGGCACAGTAGATTCCTTTGTAGCAGCTTTGGTAGCCTTCGGTGATGCTGATGCCTTTGTCTTGGTGGCGGCTCGAGGTGATGACTTCTCAGGCGCAGATTTTGCTTTTACAGGCGGCTCTGGAGTCTTCCTCTTGATGTCTTTCGCCTTGTCGGCGGCTTTCTTCGTTGCAGGCGCGGGGGCGGCCTTTCGGGTGCGAGTGGTGGACATTTTGGGTCGGGTTGTATGACGCGACGGATGACTCGGGATGTTGAGAAGGAGGAAAGGATTCGGGCTTGTGTTCGAGTGAAAGGGGGGAATGAGGGTTGAACGATTTCGAATGTGCGAGGCAACTTTGAGTTGAAGTAGAAACAGTCGCAAGAAGAAGACTGAGGAGATGCTCAGAATTGTGAATGAGGTAACGACAA
This sequence comes from Cladophialophora chaetospira, assembly GCA_030247875.1. Classification (NCBI taxonomy): domain Eukaryota; kingdom Fungi; phylum Ascomycota; class Eurotiomycetes; order Chaetothyriales; family Herpotrichiellaceae; genus Cladophialophora; species Cladophialophora chaetospira. The sequence goes on from JAPDRK010000011.1 coordinate 855,581, forward strand.
GTCAATGGGGAATGAGGCAGCTGTGGTGTGGCAGTGAGGCGAGCAGTTGGAGAATCAAAAAAGTCGTTAGCGCCTATTGTTGTGATTGGACTCGACCAAACGCGCGAGGCAACCGTGAATACCTCCTGACTAAGCAATAGGGCCCCTATTTGAGGCAGGCAGGCCATTGTGACAAGAAAAGATCTGTTCTAGCATCCCTTTTGATCGTACTAACGAGTATTGAACAAAATAGAATCATCGCTGTTGCTCGCGACACCATGCGCTGCCTATCAGGCAGCCTAGAATCTCATCAATGGATGCCTCCCTCCTCCCGCTGGTCGCGTCTTCAGGCGCGGCTGCGAGACACGGGTCGAGGAGAACTTGATGGCTCGATGGACTGCTTTAGATTGTTGTTGATGCTGAGATGGTAGTGACAGCCATGACCGAGTAGGCCAGACAAAACTGAACCCTTCACTCACCGCGCGTGCCAAATCTTCACTCACTCCAACATCACTCATGGTTTCACGTTGAGTGGGGGTCTGAGCAGACCGCAAAATTGCTTATTTGTCGTCGACTGGAAACCAAATTATGCATTCTTCGTCCATTACCACAGTTGGTACCGAGCTTGCAAACAATAACAATGGCGTCTCATTATCCAGCAACATCCGGAGCAGAAACAGCGTCCTCCAGCTATCTTCCGTAGACTCATTATGGTTCTCCTTCCGAGTGGGTCGAGGACTACTTTGACAATCTGTATAAAGCTTGGTGCGCTTCTTGAGCCTAATGCCGACGTGCTTCTTGCGACTAATGTGTACAACAGCCCAGGATCGGTCAAATTCACTTACCAAAGACGTGACACAAGTGACCCAACCTATCTTTCAGCTCGACTTCTACAGAAAGCCTCTAGATTCTTCGATACAAAGCTTCGCGACTATGTTTGTGACAGCGGTATCTTGATTGACGGATATCTCGGAAACAAGGACGACACAGCGGAACCCATCGCAGGTTTTACTTACAACGAGAGTGGTGATTCGGGGAGCTTGACAGTGTTCGGTGTGTGGATGTATGCCCATTTCAACGCCACGGAATGGGACCGAGAGGAATTCTACCGTGCCGCTTCCGTTTGCCTCTCCGAGTTGTGTATTGTCGGAGAGTGCTGGAAGCTGAGTGTGGAGTTCCAATCGCTCGAATTCAGAAACTGGTTGATCTCGAATGTTGAGAAGTACGCTGTTGGTGACTGGCAGACGGCCCTCGACGATCTCGAGTCCTTGACAGCCCTGGATCTTACCAAAACCCCTCTTGCCAATCGCATCATCGAAAATATGGCGTACCTCGTGGTCAACCAAAACGTCTCTTTCTGGCACATTTTGACCGCCTGGGTCAAAACCATGGAACCCGCCAACGAGGAGGATCCGACCCTCCTCGGAGAACTCCTAGGCCAAATGGAGACCTTCAACCAATACACAGCAGCGGGAAAGCTCTTCAAGCCACAATTACAAGTGTGCTTGAAGTATCACAAACATCGATCTATGGAGGAGAGAGAAGCTTGTGGAGATTACCGGGCTGCAGAGGAGGAAGCTGCACCAGAGTTGAGCGACGATGAAGGAGAGGATCCAGAAAAGGTGACCATGAGTCTCAATGACGTGGAGGTGGACGTGCACGAAGGCGAATACGAATGGATGCAGCACGAGGACTCGAAGAAGCTTGTGAGGGCCATCGAGCAGTAGGGTAAGGGCGACCTCCGGAGACATCCCACGAGCGAACGAATCGTAGTCGACGCCACTGCATAATCGAGGGTCAGAACCTCTCAAGGCTGGTTGACTTGTAGCGAGCCAGCATAATTACTTTGCAGGAGGTGCTAAAATGAGAAAGGGAGTCAGTCAACCCCGAAGTGAAGCATACCTGGCTTAAGACCCACCTTCCACTTCACCAGATCCGTTGATATCAGCAGGACTTATCTGCCACACCCAGAATTAATCCCGTTTATATTTTGAACCGGTAGAAAATATGTCGCAAATCACCCCTGGCTTACGGGGCAAACCTTCGGGTTTCCAAGCCGTAGGCTGGGGGTGATTGCTGTCTGCCTACTTGACACATCAAATCGGCGTTCAAAGGAACGTGTAATCGGGAGTAGATCTGGGGTTTCCGAACTACCAGATATAGCCCAATATAAGTGTGTGGGGTCGTTATAAGAACTTGTGCTACAACTTCCTGTTCGGATGGAGGTTGTGGTAGAAGTTTTTGACGTTTTGCTGTTTGGCCGAGACGTGTCGCCTCGATGCTGCTTGTAATCACTTATGCCATAGACTAATATCATAGGCCGTGGTGTTCCTGTCCATAGATTGATCGCGACTAAAGCTTATCATGGCCCAACTGGAGGACTTTATTAGCAGACCAGTTCCCTACGTTGATCCGTCCAAGAAAAGTCTGGGCTATGGTGGGAAGGTGCCTCGGTGGCCCAGTAGCGCAAGTCCATAGCAAGGTTCATTCCATGATTTTCATCAACTGCTGGCTGGTATTCAATGTGGTGCAGGCTGACAATCTACTGCTAGCAATGCAGCTGCAGTATCATAATGTGTCCAGTCCCGAACTGCGGATCCTTGAGTTCATCTCAATGTTGTGGCTCGATTCTTTGAGCAGGTCCTCGTTTGGCCTGCGATCCTGAGACATGCCCCTTTCTCCAGTACTCTGATCAATCACCTTGTCCAATCCCGAGTGGCAAGTATCCAGGTTGGCGTTTCTGGGTTGCTTCGTCCTACGTTCAGACGACTGGCTTCAACTCACGATTTCCCTTGGCACGAGGATTTGGTGCATTCTCATTCTCCTGGATGTAGAAGCGACGCAACAACATGATAGCCTCCTTTCTGAAGATTCCTCCATAGCTCGGATAGCCCTCATCAATACCCTTGTCAGAATTGACTGGCAGCACACTTCCATTTCCTCCGAATCGATCATTGCCACAGCCATAGTAGACGCAGCGAATGCCATACTGTCTCAGAGCAGAAGCACACATGACGCAGGGCTCGACGGTGACATAGAGATCGGTCTCCTTGAGTTTGTCGATGGTGAACTTGGTGCGGAACTCAGCGAGAGCGAGGAATTCGGCGTGGCGGGTACCGTTGAGAGAGCGATTGGTGTCATTCATGCCATGGGCAACAATTTCGCCATTGAGGACGAGAATGCAAGCGACAGGTGTTTCTCCTCCCTTGAGTGCCTTCTCAGCGGTGTTGATTGCCTCACGCATGAATCCTTGATGGAGTTCGAGGTCCTTGAGAACATGAGGGTCAAGTTTGTCCTTGTCGACTGGTGGTGGTGGGTCTTTGACGATCGGAGTCGGAGCCATGTTTTCGTCCTCTGAGAGTTCCATGTCAGCGATTGAGAGAAACTCAAAGCCCCCAGGGCCAGGATTGCCCTGGAAGAAAGCCATGTTGATCACATTTTCACTCACTGTGACAAAGGAAAAGAGAAGCAGAGGCAGTGAGGTCTAGTGACGCTTTGTCTACTGCGTGTGCTTCGCCGTATTCGGGTTTGTTGCCTTGTAGAGACACAACGGGAATTGGAGGTTACGATGAAAGTCGATATCCTCTTGAGATTGTGAGGTTAAAGTGAGGACGAAGTGAGCGTAAAGGACAGAAGCGACTTTGACTGGCCTGCTTCACCACTTCTCACGTCGTTCGAACGTGGCAGTCACGATATGGCGGGCCGCAGCTTCTTGTTGGCGCTTCTGTCGGTTTGCACCTGCGCTGTGTTGGCAGTCAACGACGCCGCTGCTTCCAAACTGCCTAAGTCGATCACGCTCTCCTACGAAGTCATTGGCTCCTCCTCAGTGAAGCCGCTCGTTACTGTGTTCTATGACCCGAAGACGTCGAAGCATGCTCTCTCCTCGTGGACACCTCCCGCTGCGGACTCGCTCCAATCGACATCCGAACCTACCTCCTCCAAACTGCTTCGAATCCTGCTACCAAACGGCAGTTCGACAATAACCACCCTCGACACATTCAGTGATCTTGTCTACAAGAGCATCGACCTCTGGATCTCTCCAGAGGATGGCTCCGTCTTTTCGGCTGCAGTATCAAGCCTCTCGCCTCCGCCATTGACCCCAGATGAAGAACGCTATCAGAAGAAAGTCGCCAGAGCAAAGGCAAAGGGAAGGCCAATACCTCCACCTCCTCCGATTCCGAATACCAAGAAAGCAAGGGAAGAAGCTGCTGCCAGAGCTGCTCTTCATGAACCTATCAGGGTCAATCTGATCACTACCAGCGCTGGCCCTTCACCCATCCTAGCAACCAGAGCACCGCCTCAGATTGATGCAGAAGGAAGGGAGGTCCCGCAAGAACAGCAGCAAGAGAAGAGCTTCTTCCAGAAATATTGGTGGGTTTTCTTGGTTGCGACGATATTGATGATGACTGGAGGGGGTGGAGAGAAATAAGTTTTACAGCAGATTAACTTTATGGCTTCAATGTGTCTCTACCACTTCGGTGTCCGCCGGCAGCAGAGCGCCACCTACTGTGTGAACACCTGAGCTGTCTGAAATCCGTCTGGGACCAATATCAATTCGGACCGATAAGGATAGGCCGTGGCGTATATCCGATGGCGCTCTCAGAAAGAGGATCAAGGCCATGCGCAGCCACTGTCTGAGATCACTTACGATCTCCAAGGGCTCGGGAAAGGTCGGCTCGCTGCTCTTCGCGGGAAACCAGTCGATGTCTTCCAGTCCTCAAGGGTCACGCAGACACACGAATACAGCCCAACAATGGTCTTTGGGTGAATCATGAGCGGAAAGGAGCGTAGATGTTGATTGAAGCGTGTCAGCAGGACAAAGCTTACACCCTTACATCTGTGCGATAGAATGGCATACCTCACCAGGCATAGGGTCGAGTTTGAGGCCACGTCGGATGCGTCAAAAATGATGGAATCGTTCCTTTCACAGGCAAGGTTGAGAAGAAATGCAATTAACTCAGCAGAGGAATAGTGTCGATGAGAGATGATGTGAAATATTTACCTTTCACCGCCTTAAAGTAGAGCGATGCCAACCTGGAGTCTCACGCCATTCGAGGAATACAAGTACTGAACCCCTGCCCAGGACAGTAGTCAATGAGCCTCATCATCTGGACATATCTGCACCCAGAGTCGCATTGAGTAACTCCAGCAATCCGTCTTTGATCCATGATCGCCCCAGCGTAGCCTGTCCGTGCCAGCACCTCCGCATCATGTAGTGTATGCCCAGTCAAACATCCCACCACCCACGTAACGCCTCATATGCAAAGCTCTAACCCTCCGATAGTTCATCTTACTGCAAGATGTCTCCACAAGGCATGACCTCACGGACCCTTTTCCCAGTTCCCCAAACGCTCAGATCCCAAATTTGCATGCCTCGATCAGTCATGACAACCAGCTCGTTCTCAGCTACCCGCCTGTGTGGCTTTCGTTTCCGTCTGGGCTGGGGCTTTGTCTCAGGTTTCAGTGGCTCGGGTTCTGCTTGAGCTGTCTTGATTTCGATCTCCGGTGTCGATTGATCAGGAACCGGTGTCTCAGTAGCTTCCATAGCTGGGACCGCTGCCGTGTTTTCGGTTTCAGGTCGGACCGCCGAATCATCTGGCTCGGCAACAGATTCCTCGACCTTGTCCATGTCCATGTCCACGTCCACTTCGGACGCGGTCAGACTCAATGCCGACTCTGGACCGGACATCATTTTGAATGGGAAATGGTTGTACTCGGGAGGACGGTCGATGTGCTTGATCTGTCCTGTGAGTTGTAGATCGGAAAAGGGTGCTGGTGGTAGTTCTTCAGAAGTTTCGCGCATCGCTAATCCGACGGCTGTTGCAGATGGGCTTTCCGGGGAGATATCGATCGAAGGAATAGCTGCTGATGACGATGTTGTTTGAGCTGGCACCTCCAAGTCGGCCATCTTGACGTCTGCTGGTGGTTCACCATTGTCTTGGCCGCTCTCGGAAGGTGCTTCTTGAAAGGGGGACGGGCGAGAACCTCCGGCGCCAGCCTTCTCGATCTCGCGAGTCTTCCCGTTTTCTTCAGCCTTCTCGATTTCTTCAGCCTTCTCGATTTCTTCAGCCTTCTCGATTTCTTCAGCCTTCTCGATTTCTTCAGCCTTCTCGATTTCT